>JBBPBX010020667.1:0-34307 GCA_038048925.1 Garcialebias charrua | reverse complement strand
TGTCATTGCACATGTCACAAGTACGAAGTGTAGTGGACCAGACCCTGGTCTCTGATACACCTTCGTCTCTTTGAACTGTCCCAGTGACGCCTTTTCACTGATACTCTCAGTAATACAGACATTCACACAGTTTATTCCATTTAGTTTTTATGTAAGAACATAATAGCTACAAGAGAGTCTTTTTATTCTTTAAATTTGTTCTAATTAATAATGTATTCAACAGAATAACCTTCTGTCATTTTTATGATCATTTAATAATAATAATAATAATGAATTCAATTTATAACGCACTTTTCATTAATGAAAATCTCAAAGTGCTACAAGGAGCAACATAATTAAATGTCAATAAAACAAATAATAAAACAATTAAAATCAATAACAATATCAGCTAAGATCAAAAGTAGAATCATGAGGAGGTAGAGTATGCTTGGTCGAAAAGAAAGGTCTTCAAGCCGCTCTTAAAGTCAACCACAGACTGTGGGGCTCTTAGACAGTCAGGAAGAGAGTTCCACAGGCGGGGGGCAGCCACACTGAAAGCCCGGTCTCCCATGGTCCTTAATTTGGTTCTCGGAATGTGAAGGAGATTGCTGTTCTGTGACCGCAGCGAGCGGGTGGATGAGTATGGAATAAGAATATCCTTCAGATAATCTGGTGAAGTTCCGTGTAAGCATTGATGTCAGAGTCAGAGTCAGAGTCAGAGTCAGAGAGAATTTATTGTCATTTGCACCGCATGTAGTACATGTGTTGAAAACGAGATTATGTACACAGGGTCCCAGTTACATCCAACAACAAATGCAAGAGAAATACAATAATAACATCTAGGATTAACTAAGAGAGACATCACATCAGCTAGTAATACACTAAGCCCTAATGTAGTAGAAAAACATCATTATAAACAGCAGCACGAACATGAGCAGATGGTCACAGATGAACGCAGCAACAAGAAACAGATCAGTATCAGTATGATGTGACATTTTGCAGTGTTTATTCTTATTATTTATTTATTCATGAGTCTGACAGCCTCAGGGTAGAAGCTGTTTCTCAGTCTAGTGGTTCTACATTTGATGCTCCTCAACCTCCGTCCCGAGGGGAGTGGTGCAAAGAGTGAGTGTGCTGGGTGAGTGAGGTCTTTCATGATGCAGGTGGCTCTTTTTCTGCATCTGGAGGTGTAAATGTCTGTGATGGTGGGGAGACTGACTCCCACAGACTTCTGTGCAGCCTTCACCACTCTCTGCAGAGCTTTTCTCTCTGCAACTGTGCAGCCTCCATGCCACACGTTGATGCTGGAGCACAGGACGCTCTCCACTGCACACCTGTAGAACGAGGTGAGGACTGGGCTTCTCAGACCGGCTCGTCTCAGCCGTCTGAGGAAGTAGAGTCTCTGATGACCTTTCTTGATCAGGCTGGTGGTGTTATTGCTCCAGCTGAGGTTATCATTCAAGTGTACACCCAGGTATTTGTAGCTGGAGACCACCTCCACCGCAGATCCACCTATATACAGTGGGGTGTGGGTGTGTTTGTTCCTTCTGAAGTCCACAATCATCTCCTTCGTCTTCTTCACATTCATGTGAAGGTTGTTCTCTTTGCACCAGCTCTCCAGATGTTCCACCTCCTGTCTGTAGCTGGATTCATCATTATCTGTGATGCATCCCACCACAGCTGTATCATCTGCAAACTTAACAATATGACAGCCTGGATGTGTGGCTGTACAATCATATGTGAGCAGAGTGAACAGAAGAGGGCTCAGCACACATCCCTGAGGAGAGCCAGTGCTGAGGGTGATGGTGGAGGAGGAGAAGTTGTGGATCTTCACGGACTGTGGTCTGTTTGTTAAGAAGTCTAAGACCCAGTTACAAATAGAGGGGCTTAGTCCAAGTGTGGATAGTTTGTCTATCAGAGTTTGGGGGATCATGGTGTTGAAGGCAGATGTGAAGTCCACAAAGAGCAGACGCACGTATGAGTCCTTCTGATCCAGGTGGGTGAGAGCAGTGTGGACCACGGAGGAGATGGCGTCCTCTGTTGATCGGTTCTCACGATATGCATATTGATGAGGGTCCTCGTTGATGTTGACGGCTGTCTTGATGTGGGACATGACCAGTTTCTCAAAACATTTAGCGACTATCGGGGTGAGGGCCACCGGTCTATAGTCATTCAGACCAGTCACTGTGGAGCTTTTTGGGACTGGGATGATGGTGGCGGTCTTCAGGCAGGTGGGAACTGACTCCAGTGCAAGTGAGGTGGTGAAGATGTCAGCCAGCACCTCACAGAGCTGGTCCGCACATTCCTTCAGAACTTTCCCTGGGATGTTGTCTGGACCCGTAGCTTTATGAGGGTTGATCCTTCTGAGACTGCCTCTCACTTCTGCTGCGGTCACTTTGAGGTGCTCCTCGTCTGGTGATGAGGTGAGTCTGGTGCTAGTTGGTCTGTTTGGATCATCAAAACGTGCATAAAACTTATTGAGGGCATCAGGCAGGGATGGGTCCCTGGGGCATTGTTTGCTTTTGCCCTTGTAGTCTGTTAAGCATTTGATGCCCTGCCACATGCTCCTTGGATCATGTGAGGTGAACTGTCCCTCGATCCTCTGTGCATACGCGGCTTTGGCCTTCTTTATGCCATCATCCAGTTCTCTCCTGCACTTTCTCAACTCCTCAGTATCTTTAGACTTGAATGCAGTGTCCCTGGCTGCCAGCAGGGTGCGGACATCCTTATTTAGCCAGGGTTTTTGATTGGGGTAAAATTTAACACACTTTCTTATGGATACATTTTCAGCACATGTACTGATGTAACCCAGGACAGAGGAAGCATAAAGCTCCAGGTCAATTGAATTTCCATTCGTAGCTGCCTCTTTGAAGACAGACCAGTTTGTGTTTTCAAAGCAGTCTCTTAGCATGGGGGAACTATCTTGGCGCCACGATGTTATCACTCTTTGTTCTGGCATCGCACGTCTGAGTGGGGGTAGCTGTCTAGGGACCAATAGCAGGGAGCGATGGTCGGAAGCCCCGATCGGTGGGCGTGGCTTCGCCGTGTACGCCCCCTTCACATTCGTGTAGACCTGGTCTAATGTCTTATTTCCTCGTGTTTCTGTGAAAACGTGCTGATTGAAGGTTGGAAGGATGACACGTAAATCCACGTGATTGAAGTCCCCGGAAACAATGAAAAACCCCTCAGGATATTTACACTGCAGCGAGGTGAGTAACTCATGAATTTCTTCCTGGGCGACTTTAGCATTAGCATCGGGGGGTATGTAAACATTGCTTATTATTATCGCTGAATAGTCGCGGGGGAGGTAATGTGGCCGACATCTTATTGTTAAAAGCTCCACAGCAGCTGAGCAGATCCTGCTGATAACGGCACAGTTCGTGCACCAGTCTTTGTTAACGTAATGTGTAATGAGAGCAGTTTTGTACTGAATTCTGTAGGCGACAGGAAGCCAATGAAGGTTATGGAGAATGGGTGTAATATGTTCAAATTTACGAACTCTCAACAAGATCCTTGCTGCACTGTTTTGAATATATTGAAGTTTCTGAAGGTTTTTGCCAGGGATTCCAATAAACAGGGAGTTGCAGTAGTCGAGCCTGGAGGAGACAAAAGCATGGACGAGCTTCTCAGCATCGGAAAAAGTTAGGGATGGGCGAAGTCTGGAGATGTTTCGAAGATGGAAGAAGCAAGTTTTAAACAGATGCTTAATGTGATTTTCAAATGTAAGATTGGAGTCCATTTTTATTCCAAGATTAGTAACAGAGGTGGAGAGGGGGATGTCTTGTCCAGAAAAGGAAAGTGTTGTTATAGGAGATGTTTGTACCTGGTGAGGGGTGCCAATCAGTATGGCCTCAGTCTTGGAGCAGTTTAATTGAAGAAAGTTCTGATTCATCCATGCCCTAATTGCCTCCAGGCAGGCAGAGAGGGCAGTGAGTGAAGATGGAGATGACAAGGTGGAAGATGAGGATGCTCCAGTCCTGATGTAAAGCTGTGTATCGTCGGCATAACAGTGAAAAGAAATGTTGAACTGATTAATAATTTGACCTAAAGGCAGCATGTAAAGGGAAAACAGCAGGGGCCCCAGAACCGACCCCTGAGGGACACCACAGGAGACACAGACTGTCTGGGACGTGGCGTTGCCAAGACTAACACATTCCAGCCTATTGGAGAGGAAAGATTTGAACCAGTCCAGGACTGTGTCGCAGAGACCGACCTCCACATGAAGACGGTGGAGGAGGATACTATGGTCCACAGTGTCGAAGGCTGCAGTGAGGTCAAGGAGGACAAGGATGGAGGGAGAGCCAGTGTCAGCAGCCAAGAGGACATCATTGGTAACCCTCAGCAATGCAGTCTCTGTACTGTGAGCTGCCCTGAATCCAGACTGGAACTTCTCATACAGGGAGTGTTGTTGTAGGTGATCCTGCAGCTGAGCAGCAACAGCTTTTTCCAGCACTTTAGACAGAAAAGGGAGGTGTGAAATTGGGCGGTAATTAGAAAAAATGTCGGGATCCAAATTAGATTTTTTCAGAAGAGGCCTAATGATGGCGGTTTTTAGAGGCAGTGGAACATGACCAGATTGTAGAGACTGATTTATTATTTGAGTGATAAGTGGGCCTATTGCAGAATGATTGGTTTTTATGAGAGACGAGGGGAAAGGATCCAGGGCGCAGGATGAAGGCTTCATTTTCTTGATGATGGCCTCCACCTCACTCTGAACAACTTCGTCAAAGCTGTTTAGGGTCCCAGAATGCAGACGGGTGGGTGGCACACTGAGAACGGGGAGGTTGTGGAGCTGAGATCTGATAGTGTCAACTTTGGTTTTAAAAGATGAAAGAAACAGGTCGCATTTTTGAGCAGAGTCCTCAAGAGTTTGCTTAATGGGATTAAGCAGACGAGTGATTGTGGAGAAGAGCTGTTTAGAGTTTCCAGGGCAGGTGTTGATGATGTTAGAATAATATTTGGAGCGTGCTTCTTTAAGAGAATAGGCGTATGCTTTCTGATGTTCTTTATATGCCTGCTTATGCACAGACAGACCAGATGATTTTACACGTCTCTCAATAGCACGGCCAGTTGCCTTCATCTTGCGCAGCTCATCAGTGTACCAAGGGGCTGAGCGCGAGAAAGACACCAGTCTTGTCTTTAAGGGGGCGTGTAGGTCCAGGAGCTCCCGAAGAGATTGGTTGTAGTAATCCACAGAGTCATCTGCAGAAGGATGATTGACAGCGGTCAGGGTGTGAAGATCAGCAGACAGAACATCAAGGGAAATGTTTTTAAGGTCACGGAACTGGATGGGTCGTTTTGGGTTTGAAGCAGGCGAAGATGAAGGCACTTCCAGGGAGATGACCCTGTGGTCTGAGACACCCAGGTCATATACAGATAAGTTATTGATGAGTACAGTGTCTGTAATCACCAAATCCAGAGTATGCCCCCTGCTGTGCGTAGGGGCGTCAACATGTTGAGTGAGATTAAGAGAGTCCAGAAGAGACTTAAAATCTGTTGCCAGAGGTGAAGAAGAATTGTCCACGTGGATATTTAAGTCGCCAAGAAAAATAGTCTTCACAGGGGAGGTGCAGAAAAAAGTGAGGAGGTCATGCATCTCTGAGTTAAATGAAACATGCGGTTTGGGAGGTCTATAAATTAATATAACATTCATCAGGAGTGGGGCTTTGAAGCTGAAAGCCAGACATTCAAAAGAGGAAAAGTCCTGAGAAGACAGATGAGACAATTTTAAATTACTGCGATAAATTACAGCCAGACCACCACCGCGGCCAGTGCTGCGGGCTCTCTGCAGATAACTGTATCCAGAGGGACACGCCTCATTCAGAGAACTGAACACCTCTGGTTGGTGCCACGTCTCTGTAAGACACATGAGGTCCAAGTCCTTCTCCAGAATGTGATCATGAATTAAACATGACTTGTTGGAAAGTGACTGCACATTGAAAAGTTCTAATTTAATACCAGTTGGAATAGGAGCTTTTTGAACCGGTTTAAGCAGACTGAAGTCCACTCCACGTTTTCCTCGCCACTTCGTGCGCAGAGGACTACAAAGGCCTACAGACGCAGCGTTCTGATGACGCCATCGAGGTGCGACACGTCTCTCAGTCCAGACAGCACTAATCGAATCCGAGTTCGCTTGAGAATAAACGGTTTTCTTTCGAGAGCTTCTATGGATGTAACGAGGTCTACGCAGAAGTCCCAGTTGTTTGATGGTGGAAATAGAAAGAGGAATGGAGCAGTTGTTAAGTTCAAACAACTGCGAAGCGGAATACGTCAACATCCACGAGCCGGAGGAGGCTAGCACAGAGCTAGCCGCTAGCAGCAGGCCCACGGCTCCGAGAAAGATATACAAGAAGGAGAGAGAGGTAACTCGAACGAGCATTACCTTGAAGGAGTACAGGAGAGAGTCCAGAACAGTCCAGAGGACACAGGAAGTTGAGAGAGGCAGCAGGTAAGCGAACAATAAGTGCAGCTACGTGGTTCTCGAAGCTAAATTCGTGTTGAAGCTAGCGGGAGCTAGCAGCCCCTACTATTATTAAAATTCCGGTTAGACTAGGAAAGTTTTCTATCTAATGACTCCAGCAAACAAGTCAAATCTTGGCTTCGCCACGATCTCCCATCCTGAGCAAGCACAATGGCATCAGTGGAAAGGAAAAACTCCCTTTTAGAAGGAAGAAACCTCTAGCAGACCCAGGCTCAGGACAAGCGGTCATCTGCTTTGACCGGCAACTTATAATGTTTGCAGATCCACAACGCAGTCAGAAAAGACAGTTGCTCTAAAACTAACTAACTAAAACACAAAACTTAATCACAGAAAGGTAGAAATGTCCGCGTCCGATTCACACAGGTGCTGTACACAGGCTTGCGCCTGCCGCACTCTGCATTCAAGAAAGGTAGAAAGGTTCAAAGAAAGGTAGAAATGGCTGCGTCCGCTTGTACAGGTGCTGTACACAGGCTTACGCCTGTTGCACTCTGCAATCGAGAAAGGTAGAAATGTCCAACAAGGCTCGGTGAAAAAAAACAGCAGAAAGTAATAAAAAAGGCTTCAAAAAGCAAAAAGTACGAGGAGCAGCGGCAGCCAAGGTGTGCCCGCGTCCACTTCCTCCACAGGTGCTCATTTGTTATTTGCATGAGCTGTGTATTCTTTCAATGTGTGAATGATCGTGTGTTAATAGGCTGGTTTATGCTGCACTATGATAGTGAGTCAAGAACTATGCCTAAAGTCAAGAATATGTCATACTGAACTTTCAGTTTTGTTTTTAAGTTAGAAAACAGTTAATCTTAGTTGTTTCATGAAGCTGGCTCCACTCTAATCTGTTTCTCTGTCTTCATTCTGAACAACTCCTTCAAAACATTTCTTGTTGATGTTCACCTGACATCAACTAATCTCTTCCCACTCCCTGATTGAAATGACCAATCGGGATGGAGCAAGTCACTGATCTCAGATCCTCTTTAAAAAGTTCTAAGCTTCCTGGAACTTTCAGTCTGCTGGAAGTCTTCAGTTCTCAAGGAAGTTGGGATGTAAAACTTTCTCTTTGAACATTCAAATGTGAGCAAGATGGCGCCAGTGCTTGAGGCTGTCCGTCTGTCGCTCTGGGTTTGGATTGTTTTATTTCTTTGTTTTGTGCTCAGCACTAAGTCTGTGCTTGTGTACAATCGCCAGTTCCTCCTGGATTTTCAAAATGTTGTTGGCAACCTCAGTGCCTTTGATTATGGTAGACAAAAAACTTTACCCCCGCTCCTGTCAGGAGTCCCAGCCGATCTCCTCAGGGCACCTGCGCTGCCCAACCGGTGGAAACGCTGTCGTTACCACGGTAAACGTGGAGGACAGCTGGTGAAACTAAAGATCTGCCTGGCCCGTTCTACATCCATTTCTCAATCAAGAAATGGATTATTTCCGTCTTTCTCTGTGCCTTGGCGTTTCCTGGATCCTGTTGACAGTTGCCTGCTGCCTGTCACCGGCCTGGGTGCGGGCTTTCGCCCCCACCGCTCCTGCTTCTCTCGTCTTCACCGGCGCAGAGTGAATCTGCAAAGCCTGAAGACGCTGCCCCGGGTCCTAGCGCCCGTCAGCTTACAGGCTGCAGTTACTACCAGGATTGGCCTGGTGAACGCCAGGTCTGTAACAAACAAAACCTTCATCCTACGGGACTTTTTCACTTCCCATCATTTGGATTTATTCTGTATCACAGAGACCTGGGTCGAGGCTGATGACTTCAGTGTTTTTGTTGAACTTTTACCAGACGGCTGATCTTATCTGAGCTCCCCTCGGATGTCAGGCAGCAGAGGAGGAAAAGCAGTGGTTTATAAAAACAGTTTTAAATGCAAGCAGTGCACTGCACCACCTTCTTTCTCCAGCTTTGAGGTAACTTTATTTGAGGTGGGTCGCTCACACCCCGTGCTATGCGCTGTCATCTACAGAGCCCCCAAATATGATAAGGATTTTTTGAATGTCTTTTCTGATTTCCTGACTGGAATAATGATAAACCACGATGCAGTCCTTATTGTTGGGGATTTTAACATACATGTATGCTGTCCAGAGAAACCACTGGTGAAGGACTTTCTGAGCCTCACTGACTCTTTTAACCTGGTTCAGTGGGTGGCTGGTCCCACGCATGAACATGGACACACGTTGGACCTGGTTCTCTCTCACGGCTTGTCTGTGACCGACCTGGAACTTTATGATAATGTTATTTCTGACCATAGGCCTGTTTTATTTGATGTTGGTTTGTCCTGTGCTCCAGTTAAAAACTACGTTCCTGCCTAGCGACGTAGAGTTTTTAAACCTTCCATCGCTGGTCAGTTCTCTGCTACCTTTGAACAGCTCTGTGCTCCATCTGACTCTGCTGCTGACACCGAACAACTGAGCTCTCGGTTTGACTCCTCCTGTCAAACCATTCTGGACTATGTGGTTCCATCTAAACTGGTGAAGCCTAAAGCCAGATCTGAACCCTGGTTCAATGAAAAAACTCTTGCAGCCAGACAGGAGTACCGCAGAGCTGAACGGAGATGGAAAAAGGACAAACTGGAGGTTTCATTTCACATTTGAAGGACTGTCAACGTCAGTACCAGAACATTGTTAACACTAGAAGTCCCAGAGAAGGGTCATTCAACATTTCTACCTTTGGAACCCAGAGACGGGTCGAGTGACCCGAAGGATTTTAGCTAACATCCTATAATGAGCTGTTAACAGGCGCTTTTGTTTTGTAAATAAGGCCATTACTGGCGCACCACAGGAGGGGGCACACTAATTTGACTAAGGCTGCGCTTTTTTGCGCAAGTGAACTTGGCTTCTAAATCCCCCGGTCCCTTTCAGTGGGCTACATATGTTGGTCCGTCACTTGACCTCAGGTCATGTGACCTATGTTGGTCCGTCAGTTGACTTCATGTTGTGTGACCTGTGCTGGTCCGTCACTTGACCTTAGGTCAAGTGACCCGTGTTGGTCCGTCAGTTCACCTCATGTCGTGTGACCAGTGTCGGTCCGTCAGTTGACCTCATGCCGTGTGACCTGTGTCTGTCCGTCACTTGACCTCAGGTCATGTGACCTGTGTCGGTCAGTCAGTTGACCTCAGGTCATGTGACCTGTGTCGGTCCGTCAGTTGACCTTAGGTCATGTGACCTGTGTTGGTCCGTCACTTGACCTCAGGTCATGTGACCTGTGTCGGTCAGTCAGTTGACCTCATGTCATGTGACCTGTGTCGGTCCGTCAGTTGACCTCAGGTCATGTGACCTGTGTCGGTCCGTCAGTTGACCTCAGGTCATGTGACCTGTGTCGGTCCCTCAGTTGACCTCATGTCATGTGACCTGTGTTGGTCCGTCAGTTGACTTCATGTTGTGTGACCTGTGCTGGTCCGTCACTTGACCTTAGGTCATGTGACCTGTGTTGGTCCGTCACTTGACCTCAGGTCATGTGACCTGTGTTGGTCCGTCAGTTCACCTCAGGTCATGTGACCTGTGTCAGTCCGTCACTTGACCTCAGGTCATGTGACCTGTGTCGGTCAGTCAGTTGACCTCAGGTCATGTGACCTGTGTCGGTCCATCAGTTGACCTCAGGTCATGTGACCTGTGTTGGTACGTTAGTTGACCTCATGCCGTGTGACCTGTGTCAGTCCGTCAGTTGACCTCATGTCGAGTGACCAGTGTCGGTCCATCAGTTGACTTCATGTCGTGTGACCTATGTCGGTCCGTCAGTTGACCTCAGGTCATGTGACCTATGCTGGTACGTCAGTTGACCTCATGCCGTGTGACCTGTGTCGGTCCGTCTGTTGACCTCATGTCGAGTGACCAGTGTCGGTCCGTCAGTTGACTTCATGTCATGTGACCTGTGTCTGTCCGTCAGGTGACAGACAACAATAGGTCAAGCATGTTTTAGAACACAGCAATGGGCCACCTGCATGTGCCGGCACGCACCGTATATACATGCGCCAAGGACAAGGAGAGAGACTACTGGTAAGCAAAATAATTTATTTGACAGAACATCAAAGTTACAGGATAGTCAGCACAGCAGAATGAGACAATTTCATGCATAAAACTGTTCTGGAGCAGACAAAGCTTTCCGTTCAGTGGATGTCCCAAAATGTTCAACTGTGAGATAACTTCAGGGTTTGTTATGTGTGAATTCAGGTCAGGGCCTCTCTTCTGACTCAGGGGGGAAGTGCAAGCAGAGTCTTACTTACCTGGTGGAAACATTGGAATGCAGTTTGTGCAGTCTGGTGTGGTGGGGGTGTCTGAGTTGTGTGCACGCATATTTATAACAAAAGGCAGTTAATGGCCCACTAATGTGGACCCATTAATGGTTGGTTTGGACTAAGGGTCTTTTGACCCTCTTTCAGGACTTCTGGGGGGAGGTCGAAAATCCTGGGACTTCTAGAGGCCAAAAAACAATACTTGTCAGACATTATCGCGTCCAATCACAACAACCTGCGTGTCTAAAAAAGCTAAGTCTGGTCCTCTGGACATTCAAAAAATAAAACAAAACAAAGCAAAAAAAAAATGTAGAACCTGCGTGTCCTTTTTGAAACTATTGACTCTGTCCTGAAGGCCCCACAACCTGTCTGCCATGAAGCATCAACTGAACTCTGTAATGACTTCCTGCAGTTTTTTATAAATAAGGTTGTTACCACAAGGGCCCTTATTTCAGCCCCTGCTTTTGACCCCTCCTGCTTGGTCCCCTGCCTGGCTGTGTTCGATAGATTTGAACCAGTGACTCTGACCCTTTTAGAGGATGTGGTTGGCCATATTAAGCCATCAGGTTCCCCTCGTGACCTTGTCCCCCCTCGTCTGTTAAAAGAGGTGTTTTCCAGCATCAGGCAGGTGATCCTTGCTGTTATCAATAGCAGTCTGTCCTCAGGTGTTGTGCCAATAAGTTTTAAACATGCAGTGGTACAGCCCCTTCTTAAAAAGCCTAGACCAAACTGTCTTGGCTAATTTTAGGCCCATCTCCAAGCTGCCTTTTATTTCAAAAATTTTAGAAAAAATTGTGTATTCACAGGTGAAATGTTTTCTGGATGAGCACAACATAATGGAGGTTTTTCAGTCTGGCTTCAAAACTCGCCACAGCACAGAATCAGCTCTAGTCAGAGTTTTTAATGACATTCTTATGGCCAATGATTCTGGTGAACATGTGGTTCTTGTCTTGCTCGACCTAACCGCTGCCTTTGACACAGTGGACCATAACGTTTTAATATCACGTTTACAGCACCAAGTGGGTATCTGTGGTACTGCACTGAGCTGGTTTAGGTCCTATCTGGCAGACAGAACCATGTCTGTGAACATAGCTGGTTCTGAATCCTCCACTGCTCCTCTGTGTTTTGGGGTTCCACAGGGCTCCATTTTAGGTCCCCTGCTTTTCTCCCTTTACCTACTTCCATTGGGATCAATCCTCAGAAAGCATGGGATCTTTTTTCATTGTTACGCCGATGATAGTCAGATCTATATGCCACTAAAAAAGAAAGATGCCTCCTCAATCAGGCCACTTCTGTTGTGTCTTGAAGACATCAAAGCTTGGATGTCTTTAAACTTTTTAAATTTTAATGAAAAGAAAACAGAAGTGATGGTGTTTGGTCCTAGTGGCTCTTGTGAACCTTGCCCTGTTGATCTTGGCCCTCTGGCACCACATGTAAAGAAAACAGTTTCTAACTTGGGTTTTAAAATGGACAGTGATTTTAAATTAGATTCCCAGATTGGAGCGGTGGTCAAGACCAGTTTTTATCACCTCAGACAGCTGGCTAAGGTAAAGTCCATCCTTACACAGCAGCAGCTGGAAACAGTAATCCATGCCTTCATCACCTCTCGGCTGGATTACTGTAACGCTCTTTACCTTGGAGTCAGCCAGTCCTCCCTCAGACGTCTCCAGTTGGTCCAGAACGCTGCTGCTCGCCTTCTAACTGGAGTTCATAAGAGGGAGCACATCACCCCCACTCTGGCTTCACTCCACTGGCTGCCTGTTCATTTTAGAGTTCATTTTAAGATTCTTTTATTTGTTTTTAAAAGTTTAAATGGTCTTGCTCCATCCTACCTCTCTGAGCTGCTTCACCCATACTCTCCTGCTCGGTGCCTCAGATCAGCTGATCAGCTGCTTCTGGAGGTGCCGAGGTCCAAACGGAGGCTCAGAGGAGACAGAGCTTTTTCTGTTGCTGCTCCAAAACTGTGGAACGATCTCCCTCTTCCCGTCAGACAAGCTCCTTCACTGTCCAGTTTTAAAACTCTTTTAAAAACACATTTTTACTCACTGGCTTTTAGCACAGACTGAATTTGTTCTGCACTGTTTTTATTGTTTTTATTGATCTTAATGTTTTAACAACTGTTTTATTATGTGTTTAAATGTTCTTGATTTTATGTACAGCACTTTGTTGCAGCTGTGGTTGTTTTAAAGGGCTCTATAAATAAAGTATTATTATTATTATTATTATTAAGCTGGATAAACTGCAGTCACGAGTCAAAGACTGGTTTATCAGCTGAGAATGTATGGCGTGCCGCCATAAATTCAACAGAGCTAAAAAGCTCCAAGTTCTTAATGAACTTGTACATACATGTGGGTATGTATGTACATACATACCCACATACATACACACATATACACACATACTTACATACACCTACATATACAAACCTATACCCACATGTATATAATAATAAATGAACACCCATGTGTTTCTATATAGAGCTATATGTATAAATACTCAAATAAACCTATGTACCGTATTCATATCACCCTATTTCAAAACTTTCTATACACGTTTTCACACACATAATTTTAACATATATAATTTCAAATCCAAATTAAATTCTATGAAACAACTTTGTCATTTTTTTTAAATTTCAAAGAATCTGTATATGTTTACTATTCAAGTTATTTCTCAAAATATCAACTAAACTATCCTTGTCTTTAATATTTTCAAACTCTTTCTTCGTACAATTTCTCTCTTTATTGTATTTATAACATTCTAATAAAACATGCTCTATTGTTTCATGTTTTCCACATTATTCACAGTCACCAGTCCTGTGCTTAGGTATTTTAAAAAGAGTCAGAGTCAGAGTCAGAGAGTCTTTATTGTCATTTGCACCGCATGTGGTACATGAGATGAAAACGAGATTATGTACACGAGGTCCCAGTTACATCCAACAACAAATGAAAGAGAAAAACAGTAATAACATCTAGAACTAACTAAGAAAAACATCAACTAGTAATACACAGCAGCACGAACATGAGTTTGTATGAGCAGATGGTCACAGATGAACACAGCAACAAGAAAACAGATCAGCATCAGTATGATGTGATATTTTGCAGTGTTTATTTTTTATTTTATTTTTATTTATTCATGAGTCTAACAGCCTCAGGGTAGAAGCTGTTCCTCAGTCTAGTGGTTCTACACTTGATGCTCCTCAACCTCCGTCCTGAGGGGAGTGGGGCAAAGAGTGAGTGTGCTGGGTGAGTGAGGTCTTTCATGATGCAGGTGGCTCTTTTCCTGCATCTGGAGGTGTAAATGTCTGTGATGGTGGGGAGACTGACTCCAACAGACTTCTGTGCAGCCTTCACCACTCTCTGTAGAGCTTTCCTCTCTTCAACTGTGCAGCCTCCATGCCACACGTTGATGCTGGAGCACAGGATGCTCTCCACTGCACACCTGTAGAAGGAGGTGAGAACTGGGCTGCTCAGACCAGCTCGTCTCAGCCGTCTGAGGAAGTAGAGTCTCTGATGACCTTTCTTGATCAGGCTGGTGGTGTTGTTGCTCCAGCTGAGGTTATCATTCATGTGTACACCCAAGTATTTGTAGCTGGAGACCACTTCCACTGCAGACCCACCTATTATCAGTGGGGCATGGGTGTGTTTGTTCCTTCTGAAGTCCACAATCATCTCCTTTGTCTTCTTCACATTCATGTGAAGATTATTCTCTTTGCACCAGCTCTCCAGGTGTTCCACCTCCTGTCTGTAGCTGGACTCATCATTGTTTGTGATGCATCCCACCACCGCTGTATCATCTGCAAACTTAACAATATGACAGCCTGGAAGTGTGGCTGTACAATCATATGTGAGCAGAGTGAACAGAAGGGGGCTCAGCACACATCCCTGAGGAGAGCCAGTGCTGAGGGTTATGGTGGAGGAGGAGAAGTTGTGGATCTTCACGGACTGTGGTCTATCTGTTAAGAAGTCTAGTATCCAGTTACAAATAGAGGGGCTTAGTCCAAGTGTAGATAGTTTGTCTATCAGAGTTTGGGGGATCATGGTGTTGAAGGCAGATGTGAAGTCCACAAAGAGCAGACGCACGTATGAGTCTTTCTGATCCAGGTGGGTGAGAGCAGTGTGGACCACGGAAGAAATGGCGTCCTCTGTTGATCGGTTCTCACGGTATGCGTATTGATGAGGGTCCTCATTGATGTTGACGGTTGCCTTGATGTGGGACATGACCAGTTTCTCAAAACATTTAGCGTCCTGTATGACCAAGTCTTAGTCTTGTTATAACTCAACTCAACTCAGCTCAGCTTTATTTTGGTAAATTAAAAACAATACAAACAAAAGAAAGAAAAACAATCTTCTTTCTTCTTCTTCTTCTTTCAGCTTTTCCCTTTTCAGGGGTCTCCACAGCGAGTCATCCTCCTCCACCTCACTCTGTCCTCTGCATCCTCTGTCCTCACTCCAACTACCTCCATGTCCTCTCTAACTGCATCCATATATCTCCTCTTTGGTCTCCCTCTTTGTCTTTTTCCTGGCAGCTGCATTTCTAACATCCTTCTACCAATATAACCACTGTCCCTCCTCTGGACATGTCCAAACCATCTCAGTCTGGCCTCCCTAACTTTATCTCCCAGTTGTTCAACATGTGCTGTACCTCTGATGATCTCATTCCTGATCTTATCCATCCTTGTCACTCCTAAGGAGAACCTCAGCATCTTCATTTCTGCCACTTCCAGTTCTTTCTCCTGTCTTTTTGTCAATGCCACTGTCTCCAGACCATACAACATAGCTGGTCTCACCACTGTCTTGTAAACTTTTCCTTTGACCTTTGCTGACACCTTTTTGTCACAAATCACTCCTGAAACTTTTCTCCATCCACTCCATCCTGCCTGGACTCTCTTTTTCACCTCTTTACCACATTCCCCATTTTCCTGTACAGTGGACCCCAAGTACTTGAAGTCCTGCACCTTTGTGACCTCTGCTCCTTGTAGCCTCACTGTTCCACTGGCCTCCCTCTCATTCACACACATGTACTCTGTCTTACTACGGCTGACTTTCATTCCTCTTCTTTCAAGAGCATACCTCCACCTCTCCAAGTTCTCTTCCACTTGTTCCCTGTTCTCACCACAGATCACAATGTCATCTGCAAACATCATAGTCCATGGGGATTCCTGCCTGACCTCATCTGTTAGTCGGTCCATCACCAGAGCAAACAGGAAGGGGCTCAGAGCCGATCCTTGATGCAATCCCACCGCCACTTTGAAGCTATCTGTCACTCCCACAGCACATCTCACCACTGTCCTGCTGTCCTCATACATGTCCTGCTGTCTTCATACATGTCCTGTACCAGTCTAACATACTTTTCTGCCACTCCAGATTTCCTCATGCAATACCACACCTCTTCTCTTGGTACCCTGTCATATGCTTTTTCTAAATCCACAAACACACAATGGAGTTCTTTCTGACCCTCTCTGTACTTCTCTATCAACATCCTCAAAGCAAAGATGCATCTGTGGTGCTCTTTCTTGGCATGAAACCATACTGCTGCTCACAGATAGTCACCTCTTGTCTAAGTCTTGCTTCCACAACTCTCTCCCAGATCTTCATTGTGTGGCTCATCAACTTAATTCCCCTGTAGTTGCTACAACTCTGTACATCACCCTTGTTCTTAAAAATGGGAACCAGCACACTTCTTCTCCATTCTTCAGGCATTTTCTCACCCTCAAATATTCCATTAAATATTTGAGTCAAAAACCTCACTGCCATCTCTCCAAGACATTTCCAAACCTCCACTGGTATGTCATCAGGTCCTACTGCCTTCCCCTTCTTCATTCTTTTCAGAGCTTTCCGGACTTCACCCTCACTAATCTTTCCCACTTCCTGGTCCACAGTTTCTATTACCTCCACTCTTCTTTCTCTTTCATTCTCTTCATTCATTAGCTCCTCAAAGTAATCCTTCCATCTTCCCATCACACTCTCCTCACTTGTTAGAACATTCCCATTCCCATCTTTAATAAGCCTAACCTGCTGCACATCCTTTCCAGCCTGATCCCTCTGTCTTGCCAATCGGTACAAGTCCTTCTCGCCCTCTTTAGTGTCCAGTCTCCCATATAACTCATTGTACGCCCTCTGCTTTGCCTTAGCTACTTCCCTCTTTGCTCTATGTCCCATCTCCTTATATTCCTGTCTCCTCTCTTCAGTCCTCTCACTGTCATATTTCTTCTTGGCTAATCTCTTTCTTTGGATGGCGTCCTGCACTTCACTATTCCACCACCAGGTTTCCTTATCATCTATTCTCTGTCCAGATGACACACCAAGTACCTTCCTACCTGTCTCTCTAATTACTGTTGCTGTAGTAGCCCAGTCACTTGGAAGCTCTTTCTTACCACCCAGAGCCTTTAACAGCTCGTCTCTGAATTTCTCACAACATTCTTCCTTCTTTAGCTTCCACCATTTGGTCTTCTTCTCTGGTTTTACTCGTTTTCTCTTCTTCGCAACAACAGTCATTCTACACACAACCATCCGATGCTGTCTGGCCACGCTCTCCCCTGCTACAACCTTACAGTCTCCAATCTCCCTCAGGTTTCCTCTTCTACACAGAATGTAGTCGACCTGTGTACTCCTTCCTCCACTCTTATATGTCACTCTATGTTCCTCCCTCTTTTGGAAATAGGTATTGACTATAGCCATTTCCATTCTCTTGGCAAAATCCACCACCATCTGTCCTTCCTGGTTTCTTTCCTTGACACCAAACCTACCCATCACTTCCTCATCCCCTCTGTTTCCCTCACCAACATGTCCATTCAGGTCTGCTCCAATCACCACTCTTTCCTCCCTGGGAATACTCTCTATCACTTCATCCAAATCTTTCCAAAATGTATCTTTCTCCTCCCCATCACATCCAACCTGTGGAGCATAACCACTTACTATGTTTAGCATCAGACCTTCTACTTCTACCTTTAGACACATCACCCTATCTGACACTCTCTTCACCTCTACTACATTCTTTGCCAACTCCTCCTTCAGGACCACCCCTACTCCATTTCTCTTTCTATCCACACCATGGTAAAACAGTTTGAACCCTGCTCCAATACTGCGAGCCTTGCTGCCCTTCCACTTGGTCTCTTGGACACATAAAACATCTACCTTTCTTCTCTGCATCATGTCAGCCAGCTCTCTACCTTTGCCTGTCATTGTCCCCACATTTAGAGTTGCAACCCTCAGTCCTACATTCTTCACTTTCCTCCTCTCCCTCTGTCTCCTGACACGTTTTCCTCCTCGGGGTCTTCGACTAACAGTAGTACAATTTCCGCCGGCACCCTGTTTGTCAACAGCACCGGTGGCGGACGTTGTTAACCCGGGCCTCGACCGATCCGGTATGGTTTCACTTTGATGAACTCGCATTATGGTTTTGGCAAGTGTTTTACATCGGATGCCATTCCTGACACAACCCTCACCATTTACCCGGGCTTGGGACCGGCACAAGAGATACACTGGCTTGTGCTCCCTAGTGGCTGAGAAAGAAAGAAAGAAAAACAATATCAATGGTAAATCAATCATTTACCAAAAAAGGAATAGGCTGAAGCCAAGGCTTATACTTGCCTACCCTATTCATAGACTCAGCAGTCTACATAATGACAGCTATCTACTGTCCATATATATACATAAGTGCACATACAAACATTTACTGTATATTTAAGTATGCATGTATACGATACATACATGTACACATACTCACATTACATACATACATGGTTACACAATACATATACAGGTGACCCCCGACCTACGACCCCATCGACCTGCGAACCACGGGACCTACGAACATATCATATTTAATAAAAATATGAAATTACTGTATTAAAAAAAATAATAATTTTTTTTTTTTTTGTGTTTAAATGTTCTTAATTTCATGTTCTGGTTGTTTTAAAGGCTTTATAAATAATAATTATGATAAAAAAGATCATTTCTGATCATTTTTGAGCAATTTTTGAGCAATCTTGGGCAACAGGAAGTAGGTCTTCAGTTTACACGGTCACAAATTAATGTAGAACACCGGACGCTATTTTAGGTTCAGTCACTGGGGTCTCCGGTCACAAATTAATGTAGAACACCGGACGCCATCTTAGGTTAGCTGCCGAGAGCCGGACGAAGACTGGTGACCAGGATGGCTTCATATGGATTAATTACTAGCTGGAAACGTCTCTGTGAACTTTGTGGATGTCTCAGGCAGCAGCGGATTTATCGCCGATCGTGCCAGGCCGCCGTGCGAACACCTCCGGCCGGCCTGGCTACACCTCCGGCCTGGCTAGCTCCAGAGCTAACACTGGAGCTAACACGGGAGCCGGCCTTTTGAACACTGGTGACCAGGATCGCATCATATGGATTAATTACTAGCTGGAATAGCTCTGTGGACGTCTCAGGCTGGAGCAGCGGCTGGAGCAGCAGCTGCAGATTGATCGCGCCGCCGCTCCAACACTAGCTCATGGCTTGGCTAGCAGAAGCTAGCCAGCTAGCTAACACAGGTCTGGAGCAGCTGCGGTGGCTTGCCGGCCCCCGCGCTGCTTGGCCCGAAAACAATCAACGCATGGCAACCTATGTCGGCTTTGACCATCTCAAAGTAAGAAAATATATTTTTATTTATTCTGTAAATGTGAATAGCAATGTTTAACATTACAGTACACTACTTTACATGCTTAAATGTGTGCGCGCGCTCCGTTAGCATGATAAATAAAGGTTGAATGAATGAATGAATGAATAATTTTTTTTTTAATATAATTTTCACCCCCTACCTACGAACGGATCGAGCTGCGAACCGTTCTTAGGTCCCTAACTCGTTCGTAAATCGGGGGTCACCTGTATACATCTACCTAACATCTCCATAAGCTTTTATAATTTTACATTTTAAGGCTCTTTTAAAGCTCACCAAAAAAGCACATAATTTGAGATCATCACTTATGCCTCTTTTCCACCGCTCGGCTCGGCTCGGGTTGGATCGGCTCAGATCGGCTCAGTTCGGGTCGGGTCGGGTCACATCTATATTCTGTTTCCACAGCTTTTTTGTACCCCTTCTGTGGGCGGGGTCCAGAATCCTACTCGTCTTACCACATGGTGGCAGTAGTGTTCCCTCAAGCTATTTACTAGTAGCCACCACTAGAAGAAGAACACAATAAAGGCTTTGACAGAATGTTGTGAAAGAGATGTCATGCTATAATGAGTACCTCATGAGCTGTAATCTTTAAACCCAATTCATAATCCTACCTTGTTGCCTTCTTTAAACCCATGTATTTTCCAATTTAGTATTTTTACAATAAAGATGTATTAAAAACATATTTTATTATTTAGTTATGCACAAGGTGCTTGATAAAGTTGCAAAACCATATTTATCTGAGCTGCTTCAACCTTCCTGCCCTCCCCGATCTCAGATCAGCTGAGCAGTTGCTGCTGACAGTCCTCAAAACTTTTTAAATCTTATTTAAAAACACACATTTATTCCTTGGCTTTTAACACGTGATCTTATATTTTATGGCATTTTAACACACCTGCAGTAAGACTGGTATATGTATTTATTTTTGTATGCTTTTTATAGTTTTTAATTAACTTGTCTTTTATGTTATTGTACAGCACTTTGGTTGCCACTTTTAATTTTTGACTTTTTTTGTATGACTTCATCCTAGAACCAAATAATTTATAACGTAATAACAGTTGAGCAGATTCTAATAATCTTTATCTTATGATTCTTTAAAGGTCAAATGCAAATGGAAAGTTCTCTTAACTTCCAGTATGGATTTAAACACTATACACACTTCACATTGTAAAATAAGTTTAGGAAATTGAATGTTCCAGAACACCACTTAAGAAAATATAACGTTTAATAGGAAAAGTTTGAAGTGACAAACAGAAGTAACGAATTTCCATCTGGTGTCTCTCGGCTTCCTCTAGAAGACGACACAGGTTGTTGAATTCTGGTGATTTTCTTCTGGTGACTGTAAAAGAAAAATGTGGTTAATTTAGTCCAGAAACTTTTTTTTTTTTTTACTAATAGAATGTAATCACAGGTTGTTCATGTACTAACTATAACCTGTTTGAGTTATTTGAATAAATATTCAATGTTTTATAGACATAAATGTGTCAAGCAGCTCCTATCTTTTTCTCCCTTGTACTTTGTATCACATATCATCAATTATATCAAAAACCACACGGCAGATATTTTTCAAAAATATAGTGTGATTACAACATGTTCATCTACTGACTTTATCCTGTTGGAGTTATTTGAAATAAAATTCGATTTTTTATAATTTATTTTCGTAGTGCACGCACAGGTTGGGAAGAAGTCAAAGCGAACCTACTTTAAATGCAGCAGATTTGACCAATACGTGACAATATTAAAGCGTGGTTGAGCTCAGGAGCCCTCGTCCTATAAAGTCAGCTATGAAATATATTTTATATCTGTTCATTGAGCTACATTTTAAAGACATAAAGCCGCCCGCGCGCGTTGCTCGTGGCGATCCTACTTTTTAAATTCCTGCAGTTTTGAGCAGTACGTGATTTTATTAAGGACACGTTCAGCTGAAGACCCATCTTTGCTATAATTTTAAAAACAAATAATTGTTTTTACCGTGTTATTCATGTAAAGTCCTGCCGTGATCGCTTCCCTCGCTTCCGTGAAAACAGCTCGAGTCTCCTCCTTCCTCCTTCCGGAGCGGGTGAGCTCGCCTCAGTACCCCTCTGAAACCACACCAAAAATCTCAAGAAATCTGGCGCGGAGCAGCACGGAATATCCGGTGGGGAAGGATGAAAGGGGGTCTCTGCGACGCACATATGACGTAACATCCGACCCGTGCCGACCGGTGGAAAAGGGGCATTAGTTCATTCCACAGTTTCACGCCGATAACTGAAATACATCTAGATTTTACTTTACTTTTCTCTTTACCTTGTTAAAATATTAACAAACCTCGCAAATTATATTTACTCTCTCTTAACTTAAATAATTTCTGAATTCCAGAGGGAAGACTTTTATTCAGTGCTTTATACATTATTTCCAGTATTTTTATATAAACAATGTCATTAAATTTTAAAGTATTATTTTGAATAAAAAGTTTATTAGTTGGTTCACAATATCCCACTTTATTAATAAGCCTAATTGCTTTTTTTTGTAACTTTATTAACACATCAATAGTAGTTTTATTTGCATTTCCCCATATTTCTGAGCAATATGACAAGTAGGGCATAATCAAGGAAGAGTATATAATATGCAAGCCTTTTACATTTATTAAATATTTTATTTTAAACAATATTCCAATAGTTTTTGCAATTTTATTTCTAATATATTCAATATGAGGCTTCCAACTAAGTTTGCTATTCAGAATGATACCTAAAAATGTTGTCTCATAAACTCTGTCGATTTCAACTCCATTTATATGCAACTTTAAATTATTATAAATCCGATTACCTGAAAATACCAAACATTTTGTTTTTGTTTTTGCCATTTAAAGAAACTTATTATAAAAAAAAACTTTTTTAACTCAGCTAGCTCTTTTTCTACTATTTGTATTAATTCATCTATATTCTTTCCAGAAAAGAAAAAGTTTGTGTCATCAGCAAACATTATGAATTTCAAAATACTGGACACTGTAAACATATCATTTAAATAAAGTATAAATAATTTAGGCCATAGAACTGAGCCTTGAGGAAGACCACATTTTATAGTTTAAACTTGTGACTTTGTGTTGTGAATTTGTACTTATTGTAACCTATTACTCAAATAACTTTTTAACCACTGATGTGTAACCTCCCGTAAGCCATATTGTTCACATTTTCCCAGGAGTCGTTCATGGTCAATAGTGTCAAATGCCTTACATAAATC
The DNA here is from genome assembly GCA_038048925.1 of Garcialebias charrua. Taxonomy (NCBI): domain Eukaryota; kingdom Metazoa; phylum Chordata; class Actinopteri; order Cyprinodontiformes; family Rivulidae; genus Garcialebias; species Garcialebias charrua. The sequence goes on along the minus strand of JBBPBX010020667.1, from coordinate 11,792 downwards.
AATGAACACACCCACTGTATTAAGTTTCTGATCAACTGCTGCAGCAGCATGTTCCACAAACTCCATCACAGCTAATGTTGTGGAGTAGTTGTTCCTAAAACTGTACTGGTGCTCATTTAATATATTGTTTTCATTGAGAAAGGAGTCCAGCATTTTTATGAATATTTTTTCCAGAATTTTAGAAAATTGTGGAAGCAATGATATGGGTCTATAATTTGTTAAAATTTGTTTATCACCAGTTTTGTGGACTGGAAACACCTTGGCTATTTTCATTTTGTCAGGAAAAATTCCAGTGAAGAATGATCTATTACAAATATAAGTGAGTGGTTTAATAATACTATAAGTGACTTCTTTCATGATAGCCATATCAATATCATTACAGTCTTTGGATTTCTTATTTTTTAATTTTTAACTACTTCTATGACTTCACTTTCACTCACTCCTCCAAGAAACATTGTATTAATATTGTTAAATGTATAACTGAGTTTTTCATCTCTAATTTTTGGCAACTCCTTTACTAAATTAGGACCAATATTAACAAAGAACTGATTGAAAACTTCAACAATATCCTCTTTATTTTCCATTGTGGTGTTATTATGTTTAATACATATTGGGAAATCTCTGTCTTTGTGATTTTCTATTAATGATCTTCCAAGTACCCTTAACCTGTTAACAATCACCTCAAAAATGCAAAAAATGCCTAAAAAAACATACCCAAATTAAATTAGAAGCTGTTCTTGAACCCTTTGGAGTACAAGCAAAAGCTTGGTGTCTTTGTAAAGATAACACTTTGAATTTTTTGTTTCAGCAGTCAAATTTGTTGTATCTGTTATTATTTTAGCAACAAAGTGGATTGAGCAATTTAGAAGATGGCTGCCGCGTGCGGACGCTCAGTTAAACGCTCTGCTTCGTGGGAGTCTTAAAACTCAAACAGAACAAACAAACAACTCACTTTTCAACTTAATTCCCAAACTCAAACATCAATCTGACCTTTATTGTTGTCAGTGGGAATTACGGTGCTTTCTGCTGCCGTCGTTGGCCCGGTGGACGGCTGAAGCCGGTGGACCGGTGGGAGAGACGGTGCTTCCGCCGCTGACGTCGGCCCTGTGGAAGGCTGGAGGAACCGGGAAACTCGCCCTCTTCATCGGCGTCGTGTCCGTGGCCTGGTGGCCGCCTTTTGAGGGCTGTTTTTGGAGTTACTGGTGGACGGGCGTCGGCTCTTCGGCAAACAAGCCGTGGAATTGTTCGTGAGCAGCGTTGGTGCCTGGGAGCGCTGGCTGTTGTTGGCGGATGATGACGTGGAGTCGCTGGTAACCTGAACCGAGGTTGGTGCGTTTGTTTTCGGCCACCTTGCGGCCCGTGGGGGCGGCTATCTGCTGAAGAGGAACGGTGTCGGATGTGGAGGAGGTCTGTTCTTTTTTCTTTTTTTTTTTTTTCCTGGACTGCAGTGCCAGTGATGCGCCTTTCAAAATTTTCTTTTTTGGGAAGTCTTGGCTTTACTGAAGTGAAGTTTTGAGAAAATGGCAGGCAAGTCCAAACGTGAAAAACAAGTCTTGACTGAACTAAACACTGATGAATTAGATGAAATAAAAAAATCACTGAGCTTCATTAGTTCTGAACTTGCAACGATTACATCACAACAGAAACTCCTGATGGGCTTGTTCGATGAAATTAAGCATCTGAAATCGCAAATAAGTTTGAAGGATAAAAAATTTTTTGAACTCGAACAAAAGGTCGATGATTTAGAGCAATATTCAAGACAGGAAAACTTAGTAATAACTGGACTGGAAATTAAAAATCGCTTGTACTCTAAAGTTGCCAAAAACGAGGGAATATCCGAGGATGCATCACCACAAGAGCAGAGGACTCTGGAAGAGCAGGTGGTGTCCTTTCTACAAGACAAGAAGATCAACATTGACCATGAGGACATTTCTGCGTGTCATACCTTACCAAGTACATCTGCAAAAGTAAAGTCAGTAATTGTCGTAAGGTTCATCAGCAGGAAAACAAGAAATAAAATAATCATGCAGGCAAATAAATTAAAGGGAACCAGAGTCTACATAAACGAACATTTAACAAAGAGAAATGGTATTATAGCAAGGGAAGCAAGAAGGTTAAGAAATCAACATAAAATAGTATCAACATGGACGAAAAACGGGAAAATATGGATCAAAGTGCTGGAAGATTCAAAACCTCAAATGATAAAGGAATTAGCGGACTTGGAAAAGCTTTAGACGTCATTCTGAGATGGACAAGTACAATCAAGAGTATTTTCTCAATAACATATACAAAATGAACAGTCTGACGAACAAATACATTACATCATGATTATGTGCGATGAATCGGAGTTAAAAATATACGAGGTTGATGATGAAATTGAAAAAAATTTTCTTCCATCATTAAATGAAAGTAAATATTATAATGAAAAACAGTTTGATAACATTAAAATAATAAATGGAAGTCTCTCCATTATTCACTTTAATTGCAGAAGCATCAATGCAAGTATATCAAAGATAACAGCTTACTTAAAAAGTTTGAAAAACACCTTTACAATAATAGCACTTTCCGAAACATGGCTGAACGATGAAAACATTCATAATGCTTATATTGAAGGATATGAATTGTACTATAAAAATAGAAATAAAAAAAAGGGTGGTGGAGTAGCTCTATTTATTAACAGTGAAATAAAATGTAAACAAATTGGTGACATGTCTATAGTTGTTGATAATTTAATGGAAATGATAACTATTGAAATAATAAACAAAAATGGCAAAAACTTCATAATAAGCTGTGTCTATCGATCACCTGGGTCAAACATAGAGTTTTTCACTGATAGAATCCTCGAGTTGTTAGATAAGAGAGGAAACAAACCAGTCTTCCTATGTGGCGACTTCAACATTGATCTAGGAAATAAGACTGACTCAAATAACATCAGTACTTTCACAAATTCAATGTGTAGTCTAAATTTATTTCCTTTGATATCAAATCCTACGAGAATAACAACGCACAGTTCCACAACAATTGATAATATTTTCACAAATTTAGCAGATGACAATATCATAAGTGGTATTTTGATGACTGATTTGACTGATCATTTACCAGTTTTTACAATTTATAATAAAGAAGATAGTATTACAAGACCGGTTATAAGAACGAAAAAAATATTAAACACATCAAAAAAATCTTTAGATAGATTTAAAGATGACTTGATAAAACAAAATTGGAATGATGTGTATGTGGATGACGTTAACAAATCATATGATGAGTTCATGAAAATTTTGGATGTTTTGTATACAAAAAATTGTGTACAAAAAAATCATACTAAGAAACGTACTATCGATCAACCGTGGATGACGACAGGACTCAGAAACGCATGCAAGAAAAAAAACTATCTGTATTCTTGTTTCTTGAAAAACAGTACTCCTGAGGCGGAAACCAAATACAAAAAGTATAAAAACAAATTAACGGGAATTATAAAAAAACAAAAGAGAGAATATTATAGTGAACTATTAAACAAAACAAGTGGTGACATGAAAGCAACTTGGAGAGTAATGAACAGTGTATTGAACAAACGCAAAAACTGTATGAGCTTGTCTCAGTATTTTGTGGATGAAAATAATGAAATACAAGATGAACATGAAGTTGTAAATGGATTCAATAATTATTTTGTGAACGTGGGACCACACCTTGCAAAAACAATTCCATTAGTTGATAAGGATGTGTGTCACTTAATCGAAGGTTGTGAAAACACTATGTTTCTACAGGAAATTGAGAAGGAAGAAATATTGTTGGTAGTGAAAACTTTTGCTGATAAAAAATCTAAGGACTGGGTTGACATGGACATGACGGTTGTAAAGGACATAATAAGTCTTGTCATCGAACCGTTCACATACATATGTAATTTGTCTTTTTCCACGGGTGTATTTCCTGAAAATATGAAAGTAGCAAAGGTGATCCCTATTTTTAAAAATGGTGACAAATGCGTCTTTAACAATTACAGACCAATATCATTGTTGCCGCAATTTTCCAAAATTCTAGAAAAAAAATTCGTAACCAGATTAGATAAATTTCTTGATAAATTTAATATCTTAAGTGACAGTCAATATGGTTTTCGATCTAAAAATTCCACTTCCATGGCTCTTATGGAACTAATGGAACAAATTACCACAGCCATTGATCAAAAGCAACATTGCATTGGTCTGTTTATTGATTTGAAGAAAGCATTTGACACAATTGACCACACCATTCTCACTAATAAATTAAATAAGTATGGTATTAGAGGACAAGCACTACAGTGGGTGCGTAGTTACTTGAAAGATAGACAACAGTTTGTACAAATTGATGGTATACGATCAAACCTCTGCAAGATCACATGTGGTGTCCCACAAGGCTCAATACTTGGACCTAAGTTGTTTATTTTGTATGTGAATGATCTAGTGAAGGTGTCTGGACTTTTAAAATGTGTTCTCTTTGCTGACGATACAACTTTTTTTTATTCTGGTAGTGATTTAAATCAAATGTCTGAGCTGTTAAAAATGGATCTAAAAAAGCTAAGTCTGGTCCTCTGGACATTCAAAAAACAAAAAAACAAAACAAAGCAAAAAATTGTAGAAACGTTTCGTCTTTCGTCCGAAAGACTTCCTCAGTCTGAGGTGCTGGGTTCAGCTCAGTCTTATAAATAGCACCCTCTCACAGTGTTACACAACCAGTTGGCTGATGACAGCCTGAAACCAGCTGCTCACATGATCAAGGAGGACCATCAGCCTAACAATGGATCGTTAGCACCCTGATGGTTGTTTGCTATTCACAGAGGGCTGAGTGATACCAGCAATCACAGCATTGTAGGAGGGGGACAGTTGAACCCGGAGGCCTCCACCCCTGTTTAATGATGGGCGGTTTCTTTTCACAAAGATGGCCTCCTTTACTCCTCTCTCAAACCATCGTTCCTCTCTATCAAGGATGTGAACATCTTCATCCCTGAAAGAGTGACCGCTGGCCTGGAGATGAGTGTAGGCCAGCGGTCACTCTTTCAGGGATGAAGATGTTCACATCCTTGATAGAGAGGAACGATGGTTTGAGAGAGGAGTAAAGGAGGCCATCTTTGTGAAAAGAAACCGCCCATCATTAAACAGGGGTGGAGGCCTCCGAGTTCAACTGTCCCCCTCCTACAATGCTGTGATTGCTGGTATCACTCAGCCCTCTGTGAATAGCAAACAACCATCAGGGTGCTAACGATCCATTGTTAGGCTGATGGTCCTCCTTGATCATGTGAGCAGCTGGTTTCAGGCTGTCATCAGCCAACTGGTTGTGTAACACTGTGAGAGGGTGCTATTTATAAGACTGAGCTGAACCCAGCACCTCAGACTGAGGAAGTCTTTCGGACGAAAGACGAAACGTTTCTACAATTTTTTGCTTTGTTTTGTTTTTTTGTTTTTTGAATGTCCAGAGGACCAGACTTAGCTTTTTTAGATTTTTCTACCTGGATTATTGAGCATGCATCAGGGTGTTAAAAATGGAGTTTGTTAAACTACAATCTTGGTTTAAATTGAACAAATTATCATTAAACCTGGATAAAACGAATTATATGTTATTTAGTAATAAAAAGAATAATTTGGATTTTTCTTTTAAAATTAATGGTGTTGAAGTTCACAGAGTAAGCGAGGTGAAGTTTTTGGGGGTAGTTATTGATGACAAACTGTCGTGGAAACAGCATATAAATTTAGTTAAACTTAAGTTATCTAGGTCTACTGCGGTGCTTTACAAAGTGAAAGATTTTTTGAATGATAAAGCTATGTATCTGTTGTATAATGCAATTTTTGTTCCACATTTAATTTATTGTGTTGAAGTTTGGGGAAAGGCGTGTAAAACCATCACGAAGCCTATTTTTATTTTACAAAAAAGAGCTGTGAGAATAATTACGAGAAAGCCTTACTGTCATCCGTCGAATGTATTGTTTCAACAACTCAAGTTGCTAAAGTTTTATGATTTAGTTGATTACAACATTTTGTTGGTGATGTATAGAGCGCATAATAATGTACTGCCTTCAAATGTTCAAATTAATTTTGTAAAGAGGACGAGCAGCTACAATCTTAAGGGAACTGAGATTTTTGCTAAACCTCAGTATAGAACAAGCTTAAAGGGACGGTCTGTTTCAATACAGGGAGTTGATTTGTGGAATGGTTTAGGAAATGAAGTTAAATCTGCTAAGTCAGTGCTTGTGTTTAAAAAAATGATCAAAACTAAATTGTTAACAAAATACTAAAAATTTCTTTTTTTAAGTATTACTCGAGTTTTTTGTACATGAAAATGTTAAAATTGAAATGAGTTTTTCTTTTGGATCGATTGCTTAGTGTTACTATTGTTGGAGTGAATTGTTTGTATTTGATTTTGTTTTTGTTTTTTGAAAAAAAGGGGCAGGTATAATAAGATTTTTTCTTCTTCCTGCCTCCTTTCATTTTATGTTTTTTTTTCTCTTGTTTTAAATATTTCATGAAAGAAGATTTTTCCTTTTAACAAATGTAAAATGAATAAATAAATAAAATAAAATAAAATAAATAAATAAATAATCTATCTGTTTTGCTAATTTGACATATTTTTTAACTTGTAAAAAAAAAATCTGTATGCCTCTCTTGTGATTGTCTATTGTTGTCATTGTTGTCATCATTCTTTGTTGAAACCAGGTCTCTCTTGTAAACGAGTCCTCGAGGCTCAATGGGATTAACCTGCCTAAATAAAGGTTGAATGAAAAAGTCTAAGTACGTACAGTAGTTAACTTCTTCAAACTAGTTATTATCCAATTTCTTACTGTTATTTTTGTTGTTCATGCTTCCATTTTGATTAATTATTTTTATAATAAAAACCATAGGGAGTGGTGGCACAGTGGCTAGAGAAGGTGAGCCTGTGATCGAAAGCTCGCTAGCTCGACTCCCCGGACAAACAACATCAAAATACAGGTGGGAAAGGTAAAACACTAGCCTGGTTAAAACCAGACCCTGTCCTTCACTTCGCTGAAGGGAAATTAGAATTGAGCGGAGCTGTGCAGGAGGGCGAGGGCCAGGCTAGTAAAACACCTACACCTGCCTCCCACCCAACTTTATAATAAAACTTCAAAGATAAATTTGGTCTCCTCATTTGGATGAATATTAATTTGTTATGGTATATAGTTCTGAATATTAAAGGGTGAAAATACAGTATTAATGAAGCTGTTGCTGGTCATTAAACCGACCTACTGGTGCTTCAATGAGTCCGGTAGGACTGGAAAGTACCTTGCATAGTAGTCTGCCGCTACCGGTGTATGAATGTGTGTAGCACTTTGAGATTTTCACTAATGAAAAGTGCGTTATAAATTGAATTCATTATTATTGTTATTATTAAAGTGTAATAAAGTGAGGAGCAAGTGTCAGTGACATTTGATCTTGAGGGGATTTATTACTGCTGTAAGTTGCTAATTGTATTTTTGTTCAAAGTGAAATGCAACTTTATAGTTTATACACCTAAAAATATCCTTAGAGCTTGTTCCAACACTGTCCAAGCATTTTCCCAGAATTAGCCAAATAATGAAAACAAAAGTAAAATTAATTAATTAATTGATAAATAAGAATGTTCTCATGCATACAAGATAACTAAACAATTATCTCGTTACTAGTGAGTTAATATTTAATTAATTCTCTAATCTGGCTGAAGCTATTTTCTGGAAGGACAAACACACTGTGAACATTTATTAGGGCAAACAATGATGTAGGTTCTCAAAAGGTTTAATTAAATTTAAAATGGTAAAAAAAAAATAAACAAGATAAATTATTTTCCCTGAGGGCTGAAAGAGTCTGCTGGAATTTGTTAATGAAGTTGAAACAGAGTTGGTACAGGTAAAACAAAAAGAATAGAAGCTGGGGGGAAAAATAGCAAACGTAGGTAAAAGCTAGAAGTAGCTAAACAAGCTAAAGGCTAAAATTAGCAAGATTGCAGGTAAAGACTAAGATCGGTTTATAGGCCCTACTTAAGATTTTTTTTTTTTGCAAAACTTTAGGTAATAACTACAATTCGCTAAATTGTACATAAACGTTCAGTTTAGCAAATTAATAGCCTAAACCTAAATGTAGCAAAAACAAAGCTTAAAGCTAAAATTAACAAAACTGCGGCTAAAAGCTAAAATTTGTTATACAATAGCTAATAACTAAATGTAGTAAAATTGTAGCTAAAACCTAAAACTGGAAAAGCAAAAGTTAAACTAGCTGAAAGAACCGAAATGTAGCAAAAGTGTAGCAGCTGGAGAAAAACAGTCTTGCTTTATCTGACCTACCGTTTTTCCGTCCTTTAAGTCACACCGCCTTATAAGTCGCATCAGCCCAATTATGTCCAATAAATTGGAAAAATCCATAAATATGTCACTTCGCCCTATAAGTCGCATCTGACGTAACGTGTTACCGCTGACGTAACGCGTCACCGCTGACAACCCGTAAATGTGGGCCGGTGTTTTGCCCAAAATGGATCGACTGCCAAATGGCGGCCAGCCGTCCATAGGAGCGTGCAGGAAGGACTTTAACAAGATTAACACTTAAAAACAGTTGTCTGTTTGCTGAAAATTATAGCAAAGATGTGTCTGAGCTGAACTTTTCCATGATGTTTTTCTATTACATTAGTGCTTAGTGTATTTCTAGTTGATGTTTTTCTTAGTTATATCCTAGATGTTATTACTGTTTTTCTCTTACATTTTGTTGTTGGATGTAACTGGGACCCTGTGTACATACTGTAATCTCGTTTCATCACATGTACCACATGCGGTCGGTGCAAATGACAATAAAGATTCTCTGACTCTGACTCTGATAAATGAACATAATTGTGAAATGAGCTGGATTTAAAAATTAGTTTCGCTACGTTTACTCGCACGGGTGGGAACGGTGCATTTCTTTAAAATTTAGCAAGATAAACCCCTAAAAAATATATTTGTTAGCTGACATTACTGTATAGCAAAAGTGTTTCTGAGCTGAACTTTTTCTTAAAGGAGACCACAGATAGGTTTTTAAAAATTTTATGGTATGTCTTTGGGGTTACCAGACAGTGTTCATTCAATTTAATACACAAAATAATTCTTAGATAATCAATTATACCCTTTTTAATTCTGCCATTTTTAACTTTCGTTTTGAACGACCGGTTTATGATAATGAGATCTCGTGGCACGCCCTTCAAAGATCTGCTTACATTAACTCCGCCCTCCAAAGACAGACGAGGAAGTCTGAACTCACGTTACTGCAGAGCCGAGCTGAGCTGTAACTGGACCGCAACGTATTTATTGTGTGGGACAGATCAGACGTGTACAAGTTGTCGTGTCATTTTTAATTTTTCCTCTGTAATAAATGTCCAACTCCCTCCCTGACGTCTCCCTCCCTCTCCCTGTGCGCGAGCTGGAGGGAGCGGAGCGGTCACTCGCGGACACACACACACACACACATACACGCACACACACTCACAGCGGGGCTGTCTTGTTATCTGTGTCCCTCGCTCAGCCGCGCGCCGGGCCCGGCACACACACACACACACATACACACACACGGGTTTGTCAACCATAGGTTTAGCGGTACGTAGTCTGTCCTGCTAATGACACATAAACCAACACACACACACAAACAGCAACATGCTGCATCGCTGTTCCCATCTGAAAACTATCAATTTTAAATCTGCTTAGTGCGCGCTCCATTATCTGGGCCAGGAGGGTCAGAGAGTTAGCTGGCTAGACTCTGTGACATTTTTAGCCATGAAATCAGGAAAAACAACGGTCAACTCTTTTATACTGAAGTGGGTGGAGGCGCACCAGGGGTTGCTGGTGAGGGGCTGGACTCAGGGTTGAGGTGGGTTGTGGCTGCGGTTTGTGACGTCACAAACCGCAGGAAGTGCAAAACGAACTGTTTATATCAAAGATAAATAAATCTACTTAGAGTAAATAAACCACTGGGTGCATTTTTTTGGCCTTAGGACTGTTTTTTTATTAAGTAAATACCCAAAGTTGAGTAAAAAAAACCATTAAAAAGTGAATTTTGAATATGTGGTCCCCTTTAATAAATGAATATAATGGTCAAATCAGCTGAATTTAAATCGTTTCGCTACGCCGGCTCAACAAAACGAACACGCGCAGCAACAGACATGCAGTGAAGCGAACAGGCCTGCATCTCTTTAAAATTTAGCAAGATAAACCCCTAAAAATATATTTGTTAGCTGACATTATAGCAAAAGTGTTTCTGAGCACTTTTTCTTAATAAATGAATATACAGGTAGTCCCCGACTTACGAGCGCTCTGACTTACGAGGTCCCGGACTTACGAGCATGCATCTCATTAAAAAAAAAAAAAAATTTTTTTTTTTTTTTTTTACTTTTTTATTTTTTTTTTTTTTATAAATGAATACATGTACAGTACTGGACAGTCACCAAGCACTTAGCCTATCCTAACACAGTTTTTAAAGATGAAGGAATAAGTTGAATTGTCTCCCTTTCACATAAAGGGAGCAAGCTCCCTATGGAGCCTGCAGGGAGGAGGGAGACAATTCAACTGACTCCTTCATCTTTAAAAACTGTGTTAGGATAGGCTAAGTGCTTGGTGACTGTACAGTACTGTACATTTATCTATTTATAAATAAAAAACAATAAAAAATAAAAATACTGTATATACTGTATATTTTTAATAAATAGATAAATGTACAGTACTGTACAGTCACCAAGCACTTAGCCTATCCTAACACAGTTTTTAAAGATGAAGGAGTCAGTTTAATTGTCTCCCTCCTCCCTGCAGGCTCCATAGGGAGCTTGCTCCCTTTATGTGAAAGGGAGACAATTCAACTTATTCCTTCATCTTTAAAAACTGTGTTAGGATAGGCTAAGTGCTTGGTGACTGTCCAGTACTGTACATGTATTCATTTATTTAAAAAAAAAAAAAAATTTATTATTATTTTTTTTTTTTACTATGTGATCCTACTTACGAATTTTTGACTTACGAGCGCCCCCTAGGGACGGAACTCGCTCGTAAGTCAGGGACTACCTGTACTGTAATGGTCAAATCAGCTGTGTTGGGAGGAACGGCCCCCCTGATCTGAACCCGAGTGGTGTTCTGTTATTGGACTTCTGTGCTCGTCATGGATTGTCCATAACGAACACCATGTTCAGGCATAAGGGTGTATGTGCTCTTGGCACCAGGACACCCTAGGTCGTAGTTCGATGATCGACTTTGTTGTCGTCTCATCTGATCTGCGGCCGCATGTCTTGGACACTCGGGTGAAGAGAGGGGCGGAGCTGTCCACTGACCACTACCTGGTGGTGAGTTGGCTCCGATGGTGGGGGAGGATGCCGGTCAGACCTGGCAGACCCAAACGTATTGTGAGGGTCTGCTGGGAACGTCTGGCAGAGTCTCCCGTAAGACGGAGCTTTAACTCCCACCTCCGGGAGAGCTTTGAACACGTTCCGAGGGAGGCGGGGGACATTGAGTCCGAGTGGGCCATGTTCCGCGCCTCTATTGTCGAGGCAGCTTATCAGAGTTGTGGCCGCAAGGTTGTTGGTGCCTGTCGTGGTGGCAACCCTCGAACCCGGTGGTGGACACCGGCGGTGAGGGATGCTGTCATGCTGAAGAAGGAGTCCTATTGGGCCTTTTTGGCCTGTGGGACCCCGGAAGCAGCAGATAGGTACCGACAGTCCAAGCGGCATGCGGCTCGGGTGGTTGCTGAGGCAAAAACTCGGGCGTGGGAGGAGTTCGGAGAGGCCATGGAGAATGACTTCCGTACGGCTTCGAGGCGATTCTGGTCCACCATCCG
>JBBPBX010020666.1:20499-32928 GCA_038048925.1 Garcialebias charrua | reverse complement strand
TACCGTATTTTCCGGCCTATAAGTCGCAGTTTTTTTAAAACTAATTTTCATGTCCTGCGACTTATGGGGCGAAGCGACATATTTAGGGATTTTTCCCCATATTTTTAGACCAATTTTTGGCTGAGATATGACCGTTTCCATTCATTCTGACGAAAAAAATGGAGCAGTACCACTTTCGGCCGCTAGGGTCCACCGACCGTTCCCAGCTCATGTGTCCGACAGAAGCCTCCTCTGCTCGGACTCACTCTGTCGCAGCACGGCCTCCTGCTCTCTGGAGGTCTGAACTACTGTTACCTCAGTGTTTGACTGTTAGCAAAATAGCTCATGAACCACAGGACAGATTTTGATGAAACTTACAGAAAGTAATCACTGGATGGACATTTACAACTGATTAGCTTTAGGAGATGTTTGAGCTAAAATTCGATCTATTTATAATTTATTTCCGCAACGCGCGCGACCGTAAAATCTAGTTTTTTTTTTTTTTTTAATGAACTCGTTGGTGGGCCAAGCTGAGCTCTCCCGAGGGCCTGATTTGGCCCCCGGACCGCCAGTTGAATATGGTGTAATATTACATAAAACCATAGCACACGATTCAACTGAGTCGCATGTTTTGATGCGTTCTTCACCTGGTTTTTGCTACGATGCGGAAGTAGCGGCGAACTAAATCTTTTACAAAAATGTTTAGCCTAAATTCCATCATGTTCTAAGGGGGAAAGGATCTGCGTTACTACTAAAAGTTCCAACTCTATAAAGCTGCAAAGTGTAAAATTGTGAAGGAAGTACACATTTTAAATGATACAACAGAGGAAAAGTGATTTTTTTAAACTTAAATAATAGATGGTGGAGGTGATGAACTCTTACCTCACAGGCGTAGAGGATGTATCTGAGACCGAGAGCTTTGTAATCTATCAGCTGGTTGCCCCTCAGGGCCTTAAAAGCTCTCTGGAAATCAGCCGAACTCTCCTCGTACCTTCAAACCAGGAGAAACGGAGGAAATTATTTGCTGCACATCATAAACCAAATGCACGATTAGTTCACTGCATCGTTTTAGGGAACAGGCTTGAATGCAGCTCGCCTTTTCTTTTTGTAGAAGGTGATTCCTCTTTGAAAGAAGGCGACCGCCAGATGCTCGTCCTTGCGTATGCTGCAATCAAACGCCTGAGAAACAACAGAAAACAGCAACTTCCTCTAAAGCAACAGAAAGGTGGTACTTCTTCTTTCACGGTGACTTGTGCTTTACAAAAGCAGGTTTCACCTCAGCCTTACCGGCAGAATACAGATGGTTTTCATCACAGAGGCGCACAGTTAATTGAAAACATCAGTCTTTTGTTGTCGTCTGGACGTACCTTTTCTGCAGCATCCAGGTCCTGGTCCAGAAGCTGAAGGCAGCCGATGTTGAAACAGATTTTGGAGATCGGCTCTTGGATGGACAGGAAAATCTTGAGTGCTTCTGACCATTCCTGCCTGTTGGTGCAGGTTATGGCTTCGTCCCACTGTCTCAGAGTGTCCACAAAAGACATGTTCTCTGCCTGCTGCTTCACTGAGACTGAATTAGGGAAGTTCTTCTGATTTGTACCAGACAAACCAGGAAGTATGACGGTGGTCACTGTTGAGCATCTTCCTGCTCTCAACAGTCTTTTCAGCAAGCTCTTTAAATTCTGCTACTTTAAACTCCATAACTTTAAACAGTAAATAAAAGCATAGGCAATACGTTTTAAACCTAAATAAGGATAAAACCAAAATTTGTTACAAGTTAGTCCTAAGAATATTAGCGAGAATTGCTTTTAATGACCAAATCTGAGGTCACAAGTCTGGGTTTGTTTTAGATTTGAGCATCTGATCCCTCAAAGTTTTAAAAGGGAAATTTTGTCACAACAGTTGTGTGTCCGATATTCATAATTTTGTTTATAACACCCAGAAGTTTTGCAATACGAGTATTCTATATAGAAAAATTCTTTTTTTTTAAAAAAACTTGACACTCTTTTTTACCTTACTTTATATTACTTACTTTATATTTATATGTTTTTGCTACTTTTTCTTTTGTTTATTGTTTAATGTAATTGTATCATTGCTGTTCATCATTCTTTAGTTTGTAGCAGGTCGCTTTCGTAAATGAGCCCTCGAGGCTCAATAAGATTTACCTGACTAAATAAAGGTTGAATAAATGAAAAAATGTGCACTTTATAATAATTCAGTATAATATGGACAATTAAAATCAGTAAATTATTTAAGTATAAATTTTATGATTGTTAAAATTTACATGATTATTTTACATTTTCACAAGGCTGCTTTGAACGCTTTCATTGGAACTTCCGGTCTGTTCCCTTAAGAATAAAATTCTTCTGATTAGGTAGTAGTCGCTACTTACAAAATATTAAGCCTTTTATTTCAAATTATTGCACCGAGTATTTACTTATATGTTGAATAGGGAGTAAACTTGCATATTACTAAAAATAACATACTTCTCTTTCGCTTTTAAGTAGACTGTGATCTTATTTTGAAAGAGAACCAATATTTTTCCGGTAGCTTGTCGCGCTACTCTCGCTAGCCAAACAAACATGGCGGCTCAGCTAGTTTACCAGACAGCGGATCTATATGAAACGTAGAACAAATGCAAAAATAAGATATGCGAAACTTAATGTAAAAAAAAAATCATGCCATGTTTAATATGAGTAGATAAAAAGTAGCTACCAAACTTGTTTTGTTAGCTCTGATCACCGTTTTTGTTCCCGTGTTGCATACAGCTAACTCCACGGTCGGCTAACACAAGCTAACAAGATGAACCTTGGATCAATGCTGTACAAGAATTTAAAAGAAGTTACATGGAGCTCGACGTCTTTGCCTTTAGATCAGCTCGTCAGTGCTTATAAGCTGCCGCAGATTGTCAAGCTGGATAACGGTAAGTAGCTGTGTTGTGATGCTAACTTTGTTAGCACGTTAGCGCTAGCTGAAGCTCAGCTGACAAATATTTGCTCGTTTCTGTCGCTTGTTTGAGTTTACGCTGTTTTTTTTTTTTTTCGGAATACATTTTCACGGCTTTTTTTAACCATCAAAGGGTCGTATCTGCATGGAAAAACTGCACATTACACCACAATAATTTTATTATGTGTGTAATAATAAATGCACGTTCTCACAAACGGTTCAGGAAACACACGTTTAATATTTATTCATTTTAGCTACTCTAAGATGTGTTTTTGTCCATGTCTAAGAATATATAACATTGTTAAACGAAATGACAGTCACAGTTAATGGATTATTGGACACTTTAATAGATTAATAATTAGTATTAATTGCAAAATAAAATGTTTGTTTTTAGTGTAAAGATTTGTTCATAGACATGTATCAGTGTAAGAGTCAAATTATTAATAAACACAGTGCTGTTAGGATTTATCATATGGATTGTAAGTGAAGAAGCCTCAATTATACCAGTAAACATTTTTTTAAAACTGTTTTATTTACATTTTGTGATTTTGAAAGTGGTGTTTTTGGTGTAAATGGAGTTATTAGAATTTGCTTTTAGTATTTTCTAGGTTTTAAGTTTGGAAAAGGGAAAACAGATTCTGTTCAGATTCTTTAGACAAACAAATCTGAGTTCCTAGAAATTCAGCTTTAGGTTTATTTGCATGTTTTATTACAGATATTTATGTTTGCAAACTATCTAATGAAACTTGCAGAAATCAATTATTGGTTAAAGGCTTTACAACTTGGTGAATTTGACAAATTTTTAGCTAAAATTTGGCATGGTAGTAGTAGCCGACAATCATTCTCAACTTGTACTTGGAGCACTAAAACATACTCTTTCTTACACAAGATTGCGTCATTAAAATGTTTACAAATTCTCTGTTCCTCAAAAGATAAACGTTTCAGTATGTGCTATCATTTGTCACATTTTACACAAGATACCCTGATTTGTCTGTTAAACTCTGAGCTAGATGTACAATGTAAACCTCATAAATCAAATTTGAACCCTGCGATAAGAAACAGACTTAGTACAAAATCAGGCAACTATCTATTAATATTTTGTGTACAGTTCGTATTTATAATTAGATGTCAAAAATTGTCCAAAAATCAAAATAAAGCTGTAAATTGTAGCCTGAATAGGTCTGGCTTATAAATAATGAACGTGTAGGAGCATGAACCCTGCGCTGAGTGGAGTGTGCCACATAAAAATAGAAACACTTGTATAACTCGTGCTTATTGATTGATAGAGTGGTGTCAGCATCCTTTACAAATCAGACCATAAATTAAAGACTCCAGATATCTTTGGTGTTTTTCTAAGCCTGTTAGACTAACTGAATCACGAGGCTTTGTTTGACATTTGATGGTTTTGTAAATGTTTGTTCACGTGGTTTGTGCAGGTCAGTTGGTGGAAGGGCTCAGGGACAACGACTACCTCTTGATTCATTCCTGCCGTCAGTGGACAACCATCACCGCTCACAGCCTGGAGGAGGGACACTACGTGATTGGGCCCAAGATAGAGATCCCTGTTCATTATGAAGGTAAGCTTCGGTTAATAAACATGTTACGACCCCCGTCCTCTGAATTTAAACTTCTAAAAGTCAAAGCAAAGCTCATCATCCAACTCTCCGATGGGTTGTTGGCACATTTCACATTTCTAGTTGCACCGACATGTTTCTTTTTCCTTTCTTTTAGGTCAGTTTAAGCTGCTGGAGCAGGACAGAGATGTCAAGGAGCCGGTGCAGTATTTCAACAGTGTGGAGGAAGTGGCCAAAGCGTTTCCTGAGAGGGTGTACGTCATGGAGGAAATCACTTTTAACGTTAAGGTACAGTAAATGCTTCTGATAGGTTGGATAGTTTGTGATACTGGGTGTAAATACCATTTCTATCAATATATTTACTACAGTTTAACCC
Organism: Garcialebias charrua; assembly: GCA_038048925.1. Lineage (NCBI taxonomy): Eukaryota > Metazoa > Chordata > Actinopteri > Cyprinodontiformes > Rivulidae > Garcialebias > Garcialebias charrua. The sequence goes on along the minus strand of JBBPBX010020666.1, from coordinate 28,056 downwards.
TTAAAAAGAGAGCTCTGATCTTTGGAAGTTGTTTTTTGTGGTAATGTTGCAAACATCTTACATGTTGAACAACATCAGCTTGAAGCCAACTTAATTCTGACCAGATTAGAACAAAAATGATTGCTGTGGTAATCAAATCATTTGTTCACACAAAATAGTTTAAAAACCTTTAAATCCTTCTCAATTAAGTATTACTTGATCATTTATATGCATTCCCATGGTTATTTAGATGTAAATAGCAGCAAAAGTAGCAATACTAGAATTTTTGGGACATCAGGGGTCACATCTGGCAGCAATTTTTAAAATATTTTTGCCAGAAGAACAACATAATGTAAAATTGGTGATAACGCAACACTTAAATCATATTGTTCGCACAAATAATTGGAAGTCTGGAGCTGTTTTAAGATGGCAGCAGTCTGCTTTGGAAGTAGCTCCGTTGGTACCATCAATGCGATCATCCCAATTAGGGCTGGACGATATGGCCAAAATTTTTATCACGATATAGTTCTTAATTTCGGTCGATATCGATATAATTCGATATCGATATAAACAATATAAAAGCCTAAAAAAAAAACTATAAACTATACAAATAAGTTAATGTTAACCTTGTATTTGTATTTAGCCTCCAAAAAGATGGAAATCACCATCAAATAAACATAAACTTCTCAACCCAATAATTCTCAGTCGGGTCATCTGGACAGTTTATTTTTTATAGAAACGTTTCACCCTCCATCCTCCATCCAGTTTCTATAAAAAGAAACTGTCCAGATGACCCGACTGAAAATTATTGGATTTGGTACGTGGATTATTGAGCATGAACTTTCTTGCCATAAAATTCTCAACTGTGTCAATATTAATAGTTTTAACTTTAAACATCTTTAAAATTTACAGCATTGACATTCATAGTTAATTAAATAAAACTTTTGGGTGTTGTTATTTATAAGAATCAAGAATCAAGAATCAAGAAGGTTTATTAACATTGCATCAATTTTCACCAATACAACGTAAACATGTAGTTGCAGCATCCAGGAGAGAGAATGAGTGCAAAAAGCTGCAGCTCAACAAAGCACATGACATGTTTATCAACACATGATATGTTTATCAACACATGATATGCTCTTAGCGCGGCCAGGCCCAATCTGTCCCCAGATGAAGGTCAAAAGCAGGAAAACAGGCAGAGACACGGGGATTCACAGCATTGATATTAAAAAAAGATGAATCACATTTTGTCTTCAAGACACCGCGTGATCCAGTAAAAACCATATCAGAGCACATTTAGTTACAATAACAAATGGAGAGACGGCAGGCAAGGAGAGTCTGTGAGTAATTTCAGACAAACACAGAGTTCAGCAGATGTGCAGCTGGGTGTTATCTGAGGCTTCACAGAAATCTCTGGGGAGTGGGAGGGGGGGGGACTCTTCAGCTTCACACTCCAGGAGAATGGCTTCCCACAGCCTACTTTTCAAGGACATGTGCAGAAGCCAGATAATGTTCTTGTTTGTTATCCAATAGACCACAGTGTTCTTTTCCACTGCCGCCTTCAAGTCTGTGGTGCTGTTTCATGGCCGAAAGAAATCCAAATATGTGGTTCTGCTCCGCTCCGCTTCATGAACTTCCATCTGTCCCTTGATTGATCCGGGGTGGCTGTAAACAAGTCCCAAAACGGACAGCAGGTGCGCGGTGGTCCACCACTGCTCCAAGCGAGCGATTGAGCTATGTGGTTCTGCTCCGCTCCGCTTCATGAACTTCCATCTGTCCCTTGATTGATCCGGGGTGGCTGTAAACAAGTCCCAAAACGGACAGCAGGTGCGCGGTGGTCCACCACTGCTCCAAGCGAGCGATTGAGCTCATACAACAGCTGGGATGAGGAGCTCACGGCCCGGTTCAGAGAATTTTGCTGATCAGGTAGTGCCGACAGCGCGCTGATAGCTGCCGAAGCCTCCCTCAGCTTCCAGTAACAAACAACTCCGCTTACGCCAAAAAACAGAGCAGTTGCTACCAATAAACCAATAATCCACAAATCCTCCACGTCTTCGACACTTAAGACGGTCAGACACATGGGCTGCCACTGACCCCACGAGTCCATCACGTATCCAGCCGCGTGTGTGTCGGAGGGACAGACAGCTTCTCCTGGCACGGTCCGCTTCGTGGAAAAAATCTTATCCATTGAAGAAACAGCCCAATTTATTAATTCCATATTGGTTCGAGTGAGCGCTGAAGGGTCACAGACGAGACGAAAAGCAAGCAGGGAGTAGGAAAAACTTAGGGAGGGAAGAGCAGAAAGATATGCGACCTGCCTTGCCGAGTGCCGGAAGAAGAATATATAAGAAGAAGCTGACATAGACATAGAAATCTCATGGAAATTACTTAAGAATAAAAATAACAAAATCAATTGCATTACTGTATAAAGTAAAATAGTTTTTGAATGACAAAGTTTTGAATATATTGAATAATGTAATGATTGTTCCATATTTAATCTGTTGTATTGAAGTTTGGGGAAAAGCATGTAAAACTATTACAAACCCTGTTTTTTTTGTTTTGTTTTTAAAGAGCTACAAGAATTATTAGTAGGAAGTGCTATGGTCACCCAACAAATATTTCATCAGTTTAAATTATTAAAATTTTATGATTTGGTTGAACATAGTATTTTACAAGTCATGTATAAAACTGAAAAAAAATTACCCCCCAAATATTCAATTAAAATTTGTTTAAAGTTATTAAACCCTGAAGGGAATGTAAATGTTTGTAAAACCTCCATTTAGGACTAGTTTGAAGGAGCTGAGTTGTAAATCAGGAAACAGGATTGTGTTGACTTGATATCACCATAAACATTTCTAAAACTATTTATATGTTTTAAAATATGATTAAATCAAAGTTGTTGGGAAGGTGTGGTGCAGGTGAAGTGAAGGTTGTTTGTTTGTAGTTATTTTGTATTTTTTAAACAAGGGGCAGATATTAAAACACTATTTTCGTCTTTCTGCACATTTTCATTCAGTGTTTTTTCTTCTTCTGATGAATTTGTTTTATTTTGAATAAAAAAACATGCAGTGCTGGGGCTGTTTGTTTACGTTGTAGTTTCAGGGAAACGTTGGCTCAAACTTTATTGTTCTTCATCTTCTGACTCTCATATTATATCGAGTGGAAACTCTTCAGATTAAACAAGTTAGATGTTCCCACCGCTAGTTAGAACGACTTTGTCACGTTTTGCAAAATAAAGAAACCGAGTAAGACTCGCTGCAGATGAGACCTGCAGTTTAACAAAACCGAACTACGTCCACACCGACGAATTAGTCTTTCCTCTCATCAGTGATGTCGTCTGCTTTCTCTTCGCTTGTGAAACTTTGTTCAGTCACATTCTGACGGTCATGAGCACTCGTTTGACTCGTTTTGAAGCGAAAACTTAACGCGCTTTGGAGACTAGCTTAGCTTTTAGCCTGCTACCGCTAACGCCTGCTGCTGGACTGAGCGCTGCGTAACAACGACGTCACCACGCACGTTTTGTGTCACAGCTTTTTCTGTCCGGGCGGGTTGTTGAAGCAGCCGCTCCAACCCGAACAGAAACAGAAAAACGTTGTAAAATCCTATCGAAATATCGAAAATATGCTTAAACTTCATATCATCGTTATTGAATAAAAGTATATCGCGATATTTATCGTTATTGAATTATCGTCCAGCACTAAACCCAATGTAGGTTTTGTGAGTAGAAAGTAATATGAGACAACTTTGGGATACAGTACTTCAATTGACAAAACCAAATTGAGACTAATTGGAGACAAAAATATGAAGCGAATCAATTGAGACACTGACTAAATTGCGATTATAATTCAGATGATAATTTTGTAAGTCACAAGCACAAAAACAAGGTATGAATTTTAAAACTTGGTTATGGAATTGTGGCTGCACGGCTCGCTGGTCATTTGGTCCCAAACACTCTGCAATGCTACCCTGATGCATGCTCTGCAATGCTGCAATAAAACCATTTCATTTTCCTTGAGTTGCCACCTCGTCTCCAACAGTTGCAGTTTAGCAAGGTTCTACCTTTACAGAGTTGTTGGGAACACCTCGAACTTTTCACAGTTTAGTTTCCATAATTCTAGAGCACTAAAGTTGTGTGTTTTTTGGCGATATTTGCAAACTTCCATCAAATTTAGTTCCAAATTTCACTTTGAGTTTATGCAATTTGTTATTCTGTGTGATTTCAGGTGACAATTTTGTATTTTCCTTCAGTTTTGTCACAACTCAATGACGTTAACAGCTCGATTACATCCAATTTATTTATACTATTTATATTTATCATTATAGATGGCTTCAGGGCAATGCAATGAAGAGACAGAAGTTTACAGCATAACACTAAGCACTGGCGACGAGCTGACGCTAATGGGCCAAGCTGAGATCCTCTATGCCAAGAGCTCCAAGGAAAAGTCAAGACTCAACACTATTTTTAAGAAGATCGGCAGGCTCAACTCAATCAGTAGGATCGGTCGAAGCAAGATGCCCTGCTTGATCTGCATGAACCATCGCACGAACGAGAGCCTCAGCCTGCCTTTCCAGTGCAAAGGCCGCTTCAGCACCTGCAGCCCGCTGGAGCTTCAGATGCAGGACGGCGAGCACGTCATCAGGAACATCGTGGAGAAAACCCGACTCCCAGTCAACGTTATCGTACCCAGCACGCCGCCTCGCAACCAGTACGACCTCCACGTCATTCGAGAGGGTCATCGATACAAACTTGTGAACATCCAGACCAAGACGGTGGTTGTGTGCTGCATTCTGCGGAGCAACAAGATCATCCCATTCCATTTCCCCTTTTACATGGCCATGCCGAGATTTATCATCCCGGAGGAGCTGCTGCAGGGCGAGCTGTGGTTGGACACCATGGTACACCGCTGGTTCTCCTTCTGCCAGGAGCAGTTTGACATAGACGATTACTCCCGTGCCGTGCGGGACGTGCGGGCGGACTGGAACGATGATGTCAAAAGTCCCAAGAAAACCGGTGGCAACGGTAATTGTGGTGGAGGCAGCAACGGCTCCATCGTGTGTCCCGACCACATGCACATCCCCAGCTCATTAACGTACGCTCGAGATGAACTCACGCAGTCCTTCCACCGACTGTCGGTGTGCGTTTACAGCAGCAACCTTCACGGGAACAGCGAAGTCAACTTGCAGGGATGCATGACACTGTGTGCAGACTGGGCTCCTCTGGGTTCGGATGGCAGTCATTCAGAACCTGGAGAGAACGAGCACCTGTTTCCGGATCATCTGGACAGCACAGCCCAACATCCGTACGTAAACAAGCTGGACATTCAGTACGAGGAGGTGTGGTTGGATCACTTGACCGGGCAGAGCCCTAAACCCTCTCCCAGTGAAGGAGTAAGAGACGTCAACAATGACTGCGCTACACCAGCTGCACACTTGTACCCAGTCTCCTGTCCTCTTGGTGCCATAACCAGTCTAGATGCGCCTCTCACTCCACCACCCGTCCCACCCAAATCTGAAGCTGTGAGTATATTCCACCTCACTTAACATTTATAAAACATCTTCCAACAAGAATCAAACTGCTTTCCCTCTTGTTCAGTTTTTTTAAAATTACTTTCAAAGCAATAAAACCTCCACATGTGATATACATTTGTCAAAATGTTACTTTTGCTTTTTCGATGTCGCAGCAGTTCATAAACATTTCAGCTTCTTACCCTTAAAATAACTGCGTCAGACCCCAACTTCTTCTTCTTTTGGCTTTTCCCTCTTCAGGGGTCACATCAAGTCATCCTCCTCCATCTCTGTCCTCTGCATCCTCTGTCCTCACTCCAACTACCTCCATGTCCTCTCTAACTGCAGCCATGTATCTCCTCTTTGCCTTTTTCCTGGCAGCTGCATTTCTAACATCCTTCTACCAATATACCCACTGTCCCTCCTCTGGACATGTCCAAACCATCTCAGTCTGGCCTCTCTAACTTTATCTCCCAGTTGTTCAACCTGTGCTGTACCTCTGATGATCTCATTATCTTAAAACATTTCAGTCAAAATATTTTTTCTGATTTAATCTGCGAGTATGTAAAATAGGCCAGTTAAAGAAGCGTACCATCACGTTCCTCGTCGCTGAGCGGAAAGGTGGAATTGAAAATAGCCTCTATCCGTGTGAGCATGATAACTTGAAAAATAAGTGAGGCACCAACTTCCATTTTTGTATGTGGATACATCTAGGAGTACTGTAAAAAAGGTCCCTATTAAAAATTGGGTTGCCACATCAAAATCCAAGATGTTCACCACCATCTACAGTATACACCACCATCAGTCAACAGTATATATTTAAACTGAATGTCCCAATCATTTGAAGAAAGTACGGTACACAGTCTAGTTTTTATACTTCTTAAAAGTATAGTTCCCTCAAATGATTGGGGTTGTATCGGGGTAACCAAAGCTTAATCTGTAATGGCCAAGGCCACCATTGACCACCCCCGGCTCCACCATTGTACTGTACTGTACCTGGTGGTGGATAAAATTGCTCCCTCCACTCGCTGTAAAAACAAAAACCTACCGGTACCTCTCTCTTCTTATACACGGTGTAACTCCATACCCAATGGAATATTTTGCACTAAAACATTTGATAAAATCTGAAAACATTCACTATTCAAATACCTTGGCAATTGGGGACATCGGTGTACCTCCTGCATTGCATTTATTGACTTAAAATATGTTCTCTTCTGTAGAAATTGTTCTTCTTTTCTTGTTGGTCGACGATGTTTTGCTCCTTATGAGAAGAGCTTTGTCATTTAAGATTTTAATGTGCCAGGATGCAGAACTACCGCATGAGAACCTGATCCAAGCATGAGGTGCTTGATATGAAACATGTTGGCCTACTGTATGTTGCAGCGTGTAGGAACAGAGAACTGAAGATTAAATCAGCAAACACCAGGACAGTGACAGGACGTACGCCTGTGAATTGACTCTAAAGTAAACGTGGGTCATGCAGGACGACAGCAGAGCTCAATCAAAGAGAGGAAAAACGTTCAAGATGAATACATTTCACCTTTTGGAACAATTGTCATAGTCCTGATTTATGGAAATAAATGTGCTAAAAGGATTATGTTTTAACAAAGAAACCTCAGTTTGTTAGTGACAGTGATTAAAAACAGACTCAACGGAGCCCCTAAACAACATTATTTTTGTTCAGTCCCACTGGAAACAAACAGAATATTAAACAAATTAGATCAGCTCCACAGGAAATGTATCCATGATGTACAGTAAGTATCAGATACAGAGAAGAGGAGAAAACACAAATAAACCAGCAGCTAACCACTTACAATGACAAAATGCTATGCTAATCACTGTATGATGTCATCTGCTGACGTTTAACACCTTTTTGTTTGAGAGTCTCATTTTTATTTTGAGCTTGTGGATTTAGCTCAGAGTTCTTCAGCAGTAAACTACAAACATAAAAAAAGCTAACTCAGTGTGCACTGACAGGTCTTCTCTGTCTTCGCTTTAGCTTCTGTCTGCAGCGGAGGATTCTTACATCAGAGTGTGGCACCTGACTATGACACCAGAAAGTAACAGCGTGGA
>JBBPBX010020666.1:0-19526 GCA_038048925.1 Garcialebias charrua | reverse complement strand
TAACACGAGTCATTTGGTCATTATGACGCTAAAATTAATAAAATGATAGTCAGAAAGCATTAACTCTTAGCATAAAAATTTGATAAACATTAGTCAGAAAACATTAATACTAGAAAAACACTTATTTCACCTTCACAAGAAGAGTTTTGGTTACTCCTCTGTTTAAAGTCGGGTTTTCTTATTTGACGTACTGTAAATGGCTTATTTTACCGTCTCACATGAGGAAGCCAACTTTAAACAGTGGAGTTTATTAAACTTAATATGAAGAACAGGCTGACACTAATACACTAATACTATACAGACAACTAATGACCCTCAGGAGGGCGGGGAGTGGGATTCATCTGCAGTGTTCCCATGTTGAGGGGTTTACTGTGAGGCAGCAGCAGTTGGAGGGTTTGTTTTGTAATTTAACAGCTCTGGTTTGAGGGAAATGGTGAAACAGCATTACGGTAGTTGTATTGTGGCACAGCTTCCAGGAGCCTCGTGTCTTACAACTCAGCGCTGTATTTATCAAAGTAACCCGACTATCATTTAGGTGAAGGAGGAGTGTCGTATGTTGAACGCTGCTCCACCGGTCCCTCCTAGAAGTATGAAGCAGTTGCCATCAGGACCCACCCTGATGAAGCCACAGCAGCCGGACACTCGTGCTCAGAGTCCAACCCTCTCCTATTATTCCTCTGGTCTCCACAACATGTAAGACCACTTTACTTTTCATTTAAGATGCGTCATACGAGGTTACTTCTCAAGCTGATAAGATGTATATTGTATTTGCAGAGGAGCATGTGAGCCAGAAGAAGGTGAGCCAGAAGAAGGTGACCTACAACAGCAGTGCCGCGCCTGCTACCCCTGTAACTGGGGTAGATCCAACACCGAACCATGGACGGTGTCGCCCTCCGGCAGCCCGCTGCTGGAGGGGATCTCCTCGCGTTTGTCCTGGCCGAATAACTTCAGCGGAGGAGACTCGCGCTGTGCGGAAGAGTTTCAGCCTTCCAGCTCCCGGAGTTACTACAGTTACCCCAGAAAGAGGACTCTGAGTACCCCAAGAACCTGCACGTCCTGCCTCATCGACTACGACGGGCGAGAGCACGCGGGCTGCCGCGATGGGTTCCAGAAACCAAACGCCAACCAGATCTGCACAAAGTCTTCGAGCTACAACGCTGGGATGTACAGAATCAAACCGATAGAAGAATCGAACACTAAGCAGAGTCTCTCTTGCCCCGTTTTACCACCGAGAACACCCAAATTCAACGCCATCAAGACATGCTCACTGTCAGAGTCTGTACCCGACTCAAAACCGGAAGCTACGACCCCCTCCCCGGTTCTACACGATCAGGACACGGACGATCCATTAACTCCAAACTGTCCTTCGTCCCCTCCCTCTGCAGAGTGGCAGCCGCCCTTAAACCTGGCTGGTACTTCCATCGAGGAGGTGTCCAAGTCCTTAAAGTTTATCGGCTTGCCAGATGACATTGTTTCCCTGTTCGTGTCCGAGAAGATCGACGGGAATCTACTCGTGCAGCTCACCGAGGAGATTCTGTCCGAGGACTTCAGACTAAGCAAGCTGCAGGTGAAGAAGCTTGTGCAGTTCATAAATGGGTGGAGACCCAAGATATAACGGTACAAACACTAAGTTTTGTTGTGAAGCTGAGAACATGATGCCTTCAGTATGTATGCTATGCACATCAAGCCACAAGGAGCATTTTATTTTGTAACATAAGAACGTTTTTTTGTTGATGCGTTACAAGGAAGACACTAAAGTCTGACAGCTAACTGCTAAAATCAAACCGTACGGCACTTTGATAAAAACGTTTGTTGTTGGGCAACCAATAGTTCGTTTTAGCCACAACTCTTGAAAATTTCTGTTATTAAAATGTAATTCAGCTCAAGAAATCTAAAGGAAAAACGTGGCAGAGGTTAATTTGAGAATATATTTAATGTGTGACTTTCAAGGCCATAATTTCATATAAAAAAGGCTAAAAGATATGATCACTAATGAAGCTATTATTACAAGCTCCGCTAATCTTTGGTTTAAATGTTATGAAAAGAATGTGTTTGAACCAGGGATGCAAAAAGAAGATGTTACTGTTAAACTAAAGGTAGAACGATTATGTGTTCGACGGATTAATTAGGCCCAATATTTTATTTTTATAATTGGCATCAGTTACGCAAAGCCAATTTTCTGGCAGACCCCAAAGGAAGAATATTGTACCAACGTTCCAAAGAAAAATGCCATGTTTTTAGAAAACAAGAAGAAACCCCCAATTCTTATTTTTCAGAGTCAAATACATTTAAGATCCTCAAGCCTTCAATAAACAGCAGCACTGTACCGAAACAATAAATCTGAGGCTAAATCACCAATATTTTACCTATTGTTTCTCACAAACCAGTAGATTGTAATATACAGTATGTGACAAATAAACCAATATTTTAAGCCAGTACTAAACAAATCCTCTATTAATTGGCCATCAGCCACTAAAAAGCTCTGATCGGTCTACCTCAAGTCTAAAGCCGTGGGTCACAGGGCTGGACACTAGTTGGCGACTCTTTATTATGAGAAAATATGCACATTTACCTTCGTAACGGTCAACGTTTGGAAAGGTAGATGTGATGTGGCGATTACATATGGTCCGTGCGACCACCCGACTGTAGGATCTAACTTTCTCCATACCTCATTTATGTAAGCTTGTGTCTCTGTGGGACGACTCCGCTTTCATTAGTAATTTATGAAAAGTCAGAGTAGCCTAAAGTCGGACCAAATTTACAGTCATTTGCTTTTTTGTTTAGAAAGAGACAGAAATGTGAGGCAACTTTGGGACCGTTTGAAGACAACAGACCAAACTGTGACCAAATTCAGAAACTTTGTGACTAAAATGACAAGGATGTCTTTCAGTTACATACAAATGTGTCACAGGTACAAATTCACTGTGATTCCAAGCGAAAATGTGCGTATTTTCTCGCAATTTTATGTTGCCAACAATCACAGCCCATTGAAATGCAGGCTTAAACAAAACTCATTTAAATGTGTTCTGCCATTATTTTCCTCTTGGGTAATTCTTTTACACCTATTCTTGAGCTTTTGGTGCTACAACCAGGTACAATTTTTTACAAATCAAGTATAAATAACCTGAGTGGAGCTGTTATGTTGGGTATTATACGAGTATTTAGCAACAAAAACAACCTCTGGAAATGTATTTTACTAAAACCCATTAGATATTTCATGAAAGAACGGTAGTTTTGTCTCTGCTTTCAAACTCTGTATCTTTACGTTTTGGATTTATTTTTATTTTAAACTTTTTTTTTTCGTCTCTAAACCAAAAAATCTCCTTATGCAAAATCTTGATTTAGTTTGATGTTTTAGACCAAACATTTAGCTTTACTCACAAGTTTCTATCCACTCTTCATGAACATGAACGTAATTAATTTTGCCCTTTTTATCTGAGCCGTTCTTTTTCCAAGGTGAAATGATTCTACAATATACAACTTTAATGATTTTAAAAAAACAAGAATTGGGCTCACAAGTTTGAGTTTATTGTGGATTTTCTCCGATCCACACAGGCTCAGTTCATACTCTCTAACCAATATTTGGTTTAATATCCCTCGGTCAGTCTCACCTGGACTTTTTTGGCTCCATCAACAAGATTCTGGCTGATATTTGCCTGCTCTTCTTGGCAGAGTTCAGTTAAACTGGTTGGTTTCCTGAAAACGGTCCCGACTCCAAAGATTTACATTGAAGTGGCAGCTTTGAGAAGGCCATTCCAGAAGCTTAATGTTATCAGAAACCACTCCTGGTGTGCGTTTGGGGTCCTGGTTGCTCACATGCAAACACAGTCTCCCCCACAAAACAACTGTTTTATTTGTTGTTTCTAAAAAATACCCTCGTCAAAAAAAAAAACTCTTTATCCACATGACAAGGACCCAATTAGCTGTAACTATGTGTGTACCGGTGTATATATATTATGTAACACTACAAAGATACACCAAAAACAGGAAACAAGACGTGCACGTAAAGCTCGTACACTGTGTACGAACAGGATGAAACCATTGCAAGATATTTTCCCACTCTGAAACAAGTTTTCAAAACGTGCCCGAGGCTCATAAAACATCTGTTTCCATGTGGACGTGAGGCTGAAAATGATTAAAAACTTTGACGAAACGTCAACCATCTAGCTGTTGATTTAGGTGAAGAAGAACTTGGAGGTAAAATCCTCCTCTGTTATTCCATTCACTAGTTTGTGCGATCCACCCGTCCTACAACATGATGCTACCACCACTGTGCTTGACCATTGTTCCAGGGTTGTTAGGTCAAAGCCTCAACTCCAAACGGACTTGTTGTCTTTGTCTGATCTGCCTTGAGCTTTGTTGGTTCTTCTCATCTGAAGGACACAGTTCTTCAAACTAACAAACACAGGTCTTGTTTTAAAAAAATCATGGATGATGTACGTTGTAAAATCATTGTACCCTGGAAAGAGAACGGTCTAAAATAATCCGTAAAACCCCCAAAATTTACATTCACATTATTGCAATATTAAACTTATGGTATATAATTCTGTCAATGTGGAGAAAAGTTACAGAAAAAAAAAAAAAAAATTTTTTTTTTGCCATTTATCTGCGTGAAGAAACTTAAATATGCTCTTATTTTTAAAAATCAAAAATTTGCAAGAAAAAAGTCAAGTTTTCTTATTTTTTTTAATTTAGAATACTGGTTTTATAAAATACTAACTGCAAAGAAAACAAGTCAAAACTTTTATTTTATGTAGGTTGTTATAATTTTGCGAGAAAAAAAGGCAAATTTTCCTTTTTTTAAGACTTTAACCTCATAAAAGTTTGCCTTTTTTTCTTGCCCATTTATAATCAAACCATCTCAGTAAATGTCTGGATATCTTATATCTTTTTTATCTATAATATTATTACTTTAATTTGGGATTTGACTTTTTTCATCCAAATTCATGTATTAAATCACGAAAAACTCATTTTTCAAGTAAATTTAAGACTTTCCAACATAAGAGAATATCCAAGTTTTTTCATGTAAATTTAAGTAATTGGTTTTAACGGTTTTATTATTATTTTTATTTGCAATGCGCCATTGTTTGGAACGGATCATAACGTCTTACAGAAAATACAGTTTATGCATGGCGCACTTTGGCAGATTAGAGTTAAAACAAATGCAGTAATGAACGGTAAAAATAAAAACCTTAACGTGTCTTTGTTGTGACTAAATGCACTACTTTTTTATTTTAAACTACAGTGGTACGTCTCTTTTTATTTGGTGTGTATTTCAAAGTGTCCTCTAACGCAAGAAGTCTCTGCGCCTTAACCCAAAGCCCTTAAGATGTTTCACCGTTAAACAAATCTGCTTTTAGAGACTAATTCAGAATTAATGCATTATTTAATATGATGCACAATTTTATTCTTGTTTCAACTTCTGTATCTTGTATTTGGACTGCCCTGTTTAATACTTGTTGTCATGGATTGTTACATCTTCTTGTTTTTATATGTAATTTGTAAAAAAAAAAAAAAAAAATTACTAATGTTGAGATAATTTTTATTGACTTTTTTTTTTTTTTTTTACTGTTTCAATGAGGTTTTTCATAACGTTTGGTCAAACTGCAAGCCTCAGTACATGAATACGCTCTTATTGTGCTAACAGGAAGTGGCCTTTGTCCTGTTAAACTGCAGTTGACGTCTCATGCAATAACCACGGCACCGCAGAAGTGAAGGAACAATGAAGCAACGGAGTATTAAAACTGCCGCAGTATTGACCTGTGGCCCACGAACAGGCCATTCGGGTCCGGTTCTGATAATCCGCAGTCACTAAGCCGTTAATACAGAAGATTGTTGGGACATTTTGTTTTCTCTGAACCGGGTCCTGTTCACTTGAAACCTTTGGTTCTGAAGAGTTTTTGTTCAGTTCGACAGTTTCCTTGTTTTTGATGGTTCAAATCTATTAAAAAATGGATCAACTAGTTCTCGTGTTTTTCTTTCTTAGTCCAGAAACGACGACTTATGACTATTAAACTCCAAAACTTTAATTCTGACAAGACTGGAGAGGGAAAAGCCGGTCTGCGTTGGGCCAAGACCAAAGTGGGTCACTGCTGTCTTTAAGGGAGTCAACCGCTGTGGGAATGGAGGGGGCAGAAGGTGCCACAGCACCTCCTTGTAGATCACAAGAAATAAAATGAATGACTTAGATGTTAAGCTACGGATGCACCGATAAATCGATCGGCCCCGATTTCTTTAATTTGGGGAGATCGGTGATCGGCCGATCTTTAAATTCGGAGCCGATTTTATCCACCGATTGCATCTGCCTCCGCAAAGGTTGGAAAATCATGAAAATTTAGGGTGCATTTTGACCTTTTAACACCTGAAAATCGGTATCGGCCAAAATCGGAATCGGCAGGTCAGACTTTCTAAAAATTGGTGATTTGGCCAGAAAATTGAAATCGGTGCACCCCTATTTTAAGCTATTTGTAGGTAGGTGCAGCCCGGGGTTAAAACTATAAATATTTATTTAGGAACAGAAACACATCAAAAAATCTCTGCAAACATGTGGATATCCCAACTGGGCTTTTGTCAAGTCAGCAAGGAAATCTGTTAAACACAATAATGAACAGAAAAAGTCTAACAGACGGAAAAACATTGTCATTCCTTATGTTGCTGGAGTCTCAGAGAATTTCAGAAGGATTTTCAACAAACACAACATCCCAGTACATTTCAAACCTAGCAGGACTCTCAGACAGAGGTTGGTCCACCCTAAAGACCAAACCCCCACACACAAACAGAGTGGTGTGGTTTATGCAGTCCAGTGCAGCGAAGTCTGCTCAGACCGTTACATCGGAGAAACGAAGCAACCTATCCACAAAAGAATGTCTCAACATAGGAGAGCTACCTCCTCTGGACAAAACTCAGCTGTTCACCTCCACCTCACGGACAAGGGTCACTCATTTGAGGACCAGAATGTTCAAATTTTGGACCGAGAGCACAGATGGTTTGAGAGGGGGGTGAAGGAAGCTTTGTATGTTAAGAGAGAAAAACCTTCTCTTAACAGAGGAGGAGGTCTGAGATTTCAACTTTCTAAGACTTATAACTCAGTTTTGGATTTGATTCCGAAACGTTTTACACTGGATGGGAGCAGGGATGTCTTGTCTGTAAATTAGACTAACAAAGTTTCTCTGAGTAGCCTCTGTTGTTGTTTGGGAGGTGTTTTTTGTCAATTTACATACAGTTTGTGTCTTCTACCAGAGACCTCAAGGGAACCTCCTACTGTTAAGGTGTGATCTTTCAATTTACATGTATGTGTTACAAACCCCCAGGTGTGATGTGTTGTTTTGTTTTGTCAATTTAAATAGAATGGGCATGTTAGGTATTTTGTGGTGTTATTTCAGTTTCCAATTTCATATGTTGGTGCGTGGCTTGTATAAAACTTCTCGTTCTCACAGCTTTCATTCATTCAGAATTGAAAAAGACTTCTAGACAGAAGTCGAAACGTTTTCTGCAACAAATGAAGTCCAGTTGATCCTGTATTGAACGCCTTTTTTGATATTATAAATATTTATATTTCTTTCCCCTAGATCAGGGGTCTGCAACCTTTACAATCAAAAGAGCCATTTCTGCCTCTTCACTAAATTAAATGTGTCCGGAGCCACAATACCTGCTAAAACTGGGATTCTCAACTGGTGGCCCATGGACCACTTAAAGTTTGAGGACAATTTTCTGACCGGTAGTTTTCTGGCCATTGTAAAGCTGAAAATATCTAATGATTTGTTGATATTTTTACATTTTAAGACTAAAAAAAGATAAGATTATTGTAAAGAAGGAAAAATAACGTGATCTTTCCCAATGAAAAAAATAAAAATAAAACGAACTATGCACGTCTAGGTAAATTATTTTAATTGTGGAAAAATTTAATATCCTACTTCGAATAAATAAAGTTAACGTATGTTTTACTCCTTCTATTAGTTCTACTACACACATTTGCAAAGGAAATGACAGGAAAAACTGCTAAAACTAGCCCTTTTTGTTGTTATAAGAACAAATAAAATTCAGTTTAAAGTTAGTTTTGATCAAAGCTTGAAAGAGCCACTGTTGAGGGACCAAAGAGCCGCATGGCTCCAGAGCCGCAGGTTGCAGACCCCTGCCCTAGACCTAAGTGTTCTTTAAAGTTCCACTTTTTTGCTCCCTATAAATGCCCCTTGAATTACCGTATTTTCCGGTGTATAAGTCAGTTTTTTTTTGCATAATTTGCATGCCCCGAGACTTACACACCGAAGCAACTTTTATGTTTATTCTTATATTTATAAACCCATTTTTGGCTGAGATATGACCGTTTTCATTCATTCATTCTGACATTAAAAATATTGAACACTACCATTTTCAGCCGCTAAATGGCACTCGAGTAGTATGGCATGCCGTTGTGTCATGTAATCGGTAAAAGTGACTATTAATGACACAATCGGCTTGCCATAGCCTCCCACCTTCATCCAGCTCTGAGATCATGCCTGGAGCAAACAAATCAGCTGAGTTGCCTGTCAAAGTGCATTTATTAAGTAAAAGTTAGACGCACCTTTGTTATAATGTCAAGCAAACAATTGTTTTTAAAGGTTCAGTATGTAATTTCTGGAACACGCTGGAACTTAGGAAAATTTTGAACAGAGACACGTTTCTGGTTCCCCCCCCTCAGAGCCATATATGGCTCTGCCCCCCTTGCTCTGCTGAAATTCAAATTCAAGCTCTGTTTTTATTGGCTGATTACAAACTCTGTTTTTATTGGCTGGTTAACGGCGTGTCACTGTGGCTTTTTAGAAATGCTTTTAGAGAAGCAAGGGGACAATAGTTTTTTTCAGAGATTACTTGTCTAAAATCAGTATGTCAGGAGGTAGTGACAGAGTGAAGAAATATGTTAAAAATATATTGTTAGAAAAGTTACATACAGCTTCTTTAAGTGTTGTTAAATTATTAACGTCCTCCCGTGCACGCCCTCGCGGCCATCATTTGGCAGCCAATTGATTTTTGGCACGACGTCGGCCCACGTTTCCGGGTTGTCAGTGGTGATGCATAATAGATGCGAATTATACGGCGAAGTGATGTATTTATGTCCCCCCCCCCCACACACACACTTTATTCGACACATTTGGACTGATGCGACTTATACGGCGGTGTATACGAAGAGCGACGTGTACGGCGGAAAGCATGTGCTCACAGAGTACCGTAGTTCCACCTCTCACGTAAGTCATGTGGTCACATCTAACCAATTGTGGCCATGGATGCACTGACTTCCTCTCAGTGAGACGACTGGAGTGGGACCTGGATGCAGTGAACAGCAGGGGGCGAGGTACATGTGGGCGGATGGAGGAAGCAGGTTGATGGCTACTCCCAGGTCTGTTTTTACAAACGATTGGTTATTTTGGTCTCTAAAGTGTTTCTGCTGTATTATTTGACTAAATGTATCGATGCTAAACCTTTAGACCAGACGATCGACACACAGACGAATGATTTCATCTGTTTAAGTGTGAAATTATCTGGTGATTCTGAATTGTTTTAGCATAGCTGCTATTGCTTAGCTTTTAGCAGACCCAGTGCTGTTTGCATGCCTATTCTGGATTATTTGTTGCTTTGTCCTATGTGCAAAGTATTGTAAATATTAATAATGTATTTATTTGTAATTTATTAGTTTTATTTTGGATTTATGTTATGTGTACACACAGTGAAGCTTCTGTTAAAGTTAGGATGTTATTAGCTTGATTTATAGAACCTTTCAAGTCCTGTTTGTCTAATACAGGTGGGGCAGTTAGCAAGTGTTTTGTTCCAGTTTATACCCCGTGGCTACCTAAACTTTTAGTTATCCTTTTAATTTATTTAAGTTCTTCTAGATTTTACTTAGCCTTATTTTTTTACAATTAGTTTTTGCCAATTTTGCTCATTTTAGATTTTAGCTAGCCTTTTGTTACATTGAGCTTTTATTGAAACTTTTGCTAAATTTAGCCTTTACTCTCTTTTTCTACCATTAGCCTTTTGCTCCTTTTATACCATTTAGCTTTTTTTTTTAATTTACCAAGCCTTTCGCTACATTTAGCTTATATTTGATCTTTTGCTAGTTAGCTTCTACTTAAGCCTTTTGCTCCTTTGATTTTTAGCTAGCTTTTTGCTACCTTAAGGCAATTTAAGCTTTAAATGTAAAATGTACCAACAAAGTTCATGCTCAATCATCCAGGTATCAAATCCAATAATAATTGTCAGTCAAATCATCTGGACAGTTTCTTTTTATAGAGGCATTTTACCCTCTATCCGGACCACATTAACATTTACCTAACTTTTTGCTACATTTCGTTTGACTTGGCCTTTTAGCTAGCATTTTGCTCAATTTAGAGTTTAGCTAGTCTTTTGCTAAATTTAGCTTTAACGTTCGCTCCTTCTAGCTTTTTGCTAGCTTTTTGTTGAATGCTAAATTTAGCTACCGGTAAATGTAGGCTACCACATTTAGCATTTACCTAAGCTTTTACTATACAGTACTGTACAGTATTTAGCTTTTACTTATCCTTTTAGTTCTGATGAGACAAAAATAAAAGTTTCACCTGCTTGATTTATCAGCTATAAACAGATTTGTACTTGGTCCTAAAAATGAGGAACAAAGTGGATTTCTATAAATCTAATGAGACGATTTTCTTTTTTTTCCTCCAGCACAGTGTTGCGGTTCAAAAGTTGAAGGGAAGCTCTGAAACGAATGTGCAAGTTTTAGGCAGGTTTATTGTACATTATAAGAATAAACCTTACAGCGACCAACAGACCTCTCACCGAGCACAAGTCCACACACACACATCTTCGAAGGCGGACCACGGTTTTATACCTCTAGATGACGTCATCGCCTCGTGGGACCAATCCTGGAACCGAACCGCCTTGGAACCGCCCTAGAACTTCCCCTACTCTGTGAGTGATCCGCCTCTCAGCCAACAAGCTATCAGCTCTGTATGTCAATCATCAAATGTTGGGTGTGTTGCATGTGCAGGCGTGTAACTGAAAAACTCTTCCCTATTGGAAATAAAGCCCGAGAGAAAAACGTTCTGCCTAGTGTCACATTTCACATTATAAGGCAGAATTAAGTGAATACAAATAATGGAGCATAGTGGGTGTAATGTAATACTGATAGAAATATATTTCAATTCCCCTTTTGACATGACAAACATCATGTCAACAAAATCCTATATGTTCTATGTGAGAATGCAATTAAAAACTTGATACACATTGGAAATCTCTAACATTCCCTCCCACAGCAATATTACATCTAAGTTACCCACCCAGAATATAAAACCCTTATATAAAAATAAGCATCAATACTAATTGGTAACAAAACTACGTAAGAAAATATATGGTAACCGTCAGAGCTTATATGCTGGAAACGCAATACAAAACTAACAATCTAAAAAATAAATGTAACAAAAAGCAAAGAAATCAACCAAAAACAAAGAATAAAATAAAACAACAAATAAATGTAATAAGAAATAAACAAAACAAACAAAACAACAAATAAATGTAATAAGAAATAAACCAAACAAAACAACAAATAAATGTAATAAGAAATAAACAAAACAAACGGGATATGTAATAAAGAATAAACAAAAACAAACAAAAATAAATGTAAAAATGAAACCATAAAACAAAATAAAAAATAAAAACAAAACAATAAAATGAAGCGGACTGTCCCTCCTATCAAATATCACGCCTCAACAGGGTATATGCAGGAATAATGAAGTTAAATTCAATACCTTTAAAAGGCGTTCAATAAAAAACAACTGGACTTTAATTTGACCTTATAAATTCAATACTTTCTCAAAAACCCTTAAATTTCCCAAAATTTGATTTATCAACTCTTAACAAACTTCAAAACATTGCATATACTCTGCTCCATTTCTGGTATGTGTTAACCTTAGCAAAGAATCTAAACTATGCTTTAGCCAAGTCAGGCCATCTCATCTTCATCATCATAGACACCTGTGAGGAGAAAAACCCTACACTACTCTGTTGACTAGTCTGATATCTGAGAAAAGCTCAACTGCTCTTATTCAGAGATGTCTGCGATAAGGGCTAAGACCACATTCAGAAAATTAACACTAAACCTATGATTAAACTGATCAGAACAGAAAACACAAAAATTCTTCCATAACCTGTTAAACTCAATTATCTTATTCACATCCATATACTGTATATATATATTATCTTCTGTACCAAAATGTTTATCACAAACAACTTCCTATCAGTAGAATCCACTGCTAGGCTGCTCTGATACCCCTTAACTAAGGTGCAGCTAATTATATTCTCTAAGAATCAAAATTGATAAAACTAAATTATATATATGGAAAAGTAGTGAAAACCCTATAATTTTTACAAAAATCTATGAACGCACAACTATTGAACTGCACATTCACAAGGCACAAACATATATATTCTCATTAATCTGTCTGTCTGACTCATCCTCACATTCATTCTTCACAGGCGTAAGAATAATCATATGTAACTTCAACATACGGTGTAAACAACAATTGAGAGGTTTCAACAAATATTGAGAAATCCTTGGCATTTAATATTAGTTGGTTAGTTAATGTGATTAGTTCTGCTCTGCTGCATGTTCCACACCTTTACCTGTAGGATAAAAAATGGTGCAGGGAAATAGATCTTCCCTTCATTGTTCACACTGCAACATTAAACATTCATTCAACATTAATTAATCCGCTGAAAAAGGGGAGGAATGTAAACCCAGTTATGGTAAGGTTCCTCTGTTTGTCCATCACAGCTGTGGAAACATTGTAAAGTGCATTTCCCCTTTTCAAATATAAATTATTCACAATTTTATCTTACACGTTCTGTCACAGGGCTGACAGATCATCAGCAGTCCAGAATTGACCTGTAAATGAAAAATAAGAAAAAGTCAGCACTAAATCTGTATAAATTACCCCAAACATTCATATCCAACCTGTTTTTAGGCACTTATTAAAATGATATTCTATAACTTATCAAATGTATAACTGTTTCCAGCTCTCATCACTGTATGAAGAGTTAAAATGTTGATCTAATTAGTTATTTGAAATGGTGTGTTTAACTATACAGTATAAAAAACTCAAAACATCCGAACCCAACTGCCTAGCATTAGACGTAATACTTCAACCATAAGACACATCCCCCATTAGACACATGTCACACCACCACGACATCCTATGTCAACACCTCCTTCAACACAACCTCTACTCCATCTTCTCCACTATCCACACCAAAGTAAGAGAGCTTTAATCCTGCTCCAACACCGTGAGCCTTGCTGCCCTTCCACTCGGTCTCCAGGACAAAGAAAACATTTACCTTCCTTCTCTGCATCATGCCAGCAAACTCTCCACCTTCCCCTCTTCTGAGCAAGAAGTTAGGGTCCTCATCACAAGATCTGTTGACATTGTCGTGAACAACTTCAGGGGAGCCTGTCTTAGCTGTCGTTGCAACCCACAGAGTGAGACCTGTAAACAATATTCCAAAAGTGGTTACCGCACTTAACCTCACCGCTAGGAAATTCATTCTTCCTGTAACAATTATGTACAACAAACAACGTCCCCTTTTTATGTAATGTTATTTTAAGTCTGTTTTGAGTTTTTCCTCAAGTTGTATCAGGCCCTGGAACTGGTCGAGATGCAGTGTCACTCTGTACAGATGTAACTCCCAGCTCCTCAGACACACCCAGTCCTTAAGATGCGCCCAGCCCCTCAGACGCGCTCAGCTCAGCCAAGTCGTCTCGTACCTGCTGTACAATACATTGAGAAGGGTCAGAATTTGATCTTATTGTGCACTTTCATACATCAAAACGTGTAGTCTCTCAGTCAGCTTCCCTCTTTGAAACAAGACGGCATTCACAAATCCGTCTTTTTCATCCACTACCAAGTGAAATGGCCAGGAGTAATCTGGACACTGCAGAGAGCACGCATCAAACAAAGCTAGTTCAATCTCCACAAATGCCCTGTCAGCTTCCTCCGTCCACTGCAGTGGGGACACAAAATTTTTATATCCCACAGCCGAAATGAGGTTCCGCAGAGGAGCCACCTTACGGCTGAAATCAGGAATGAAGTTCTTACTGTAATTGATCAGCCCCAAAAATTTTAACATCATCCTAACATTTGCTGGTTTAGAATGATTTAAAATTGAGCTTTTCTGAGATGGCGTCAGTTGCAGGCCAGAGCCAGAGATGAGCCTACCCAAAAACTGAACTTTTGAACGACCCACCTGTAATTTGTGTTTTGACACTTTAAAACCACACTGGGCTAGATGTCGAAGCACAGCTTCAGATGCGTGCATAATAGCTTCTGAAGTCGGAGCTGCTATCAGAATATCATCGACGTATTGGATTAAAACCACTCCCGGTGGCAAAGGCAAATCAGTAAGGACTCGCTTTAATACATTATTGAACAAAGAGGGCGAATCCACGAAATCCTGAGGTAATCTACTGTACGTGAATTGTTTCCCCTTAAAGGTAAATGCAAACAGATCCCTTGATCCAGCGTCCAGAGGCACACAAAAGAACGCGTTCGCCAGGTCAATACAAGTAAAAAACTTGTGTTCTGGCTGAATAGCATTCATCATAACATAAGGATTTGGAGTACCATAATTAGATGGAACAACAACCTTATTTATAGGCCTCAAATCATGAACTAAACGGTAATGAGATTTATCAGCTTTTGGTACCGGGTGTAGAGGTGTGTTCCAGCTCGAAACAGTGGGCTGCAACACACCAGCTTCCAGCAAACCCTTAATAGTTTGCTCTATACCGTCAATCTGCTCCTGTCGGAGTCGATATTGATGTTTATAGATTGGAACCGTGCCTGGCTTCAGGACGATCGATACAGGGTTGACACTCAGCAGGCCCACATCTGTAGAACTCCTGGCCCAAAGTGTATCAGGCAAACTGGCTAACAGTTTGTCCGTATCAACATGGTCTGTGTTTTCTCCGCCATGTGATCTAGGCAGAGAATGTTTCTCAGGTAACAATAATGTGAATGATCTGTGTGTGATCCTGTAAGTATCAGTTTCTGGAGAATAGTGTAAGTGTGGATTTTGTGTAGGCACCCATTCCCTTACAGCAAGACAGCGTCTCATCACAGGACCTAAATTCTTCGCATCAGCACCAGACACAACCATCAATGACACATGTGGAGCTGATACATCGCCAAGCATATACAGTTGCAGTAACGGTGCGGGCAATTTCACGCCTGCCACCACTCCCTCCGGGGCCACATAAATGTCCATGATTTCAGCCACTGGAAATTCACCAGTCTCTTGACAATGTTCAAGCAGTCCTGTCCAGAGCACATCGTAGTCTCCATCACCACAAAGGTCATAGTTCAGCGTGCAATGTGCCACATCAGGAAGCATGTCATAAGATCTTATGACATTAATCCAGGCGTTCCAGCTCTGCAGTGTGTCGTACAAGAGCGTAGTTGTAAAGTCAGGAACTGCTCCCCACCAAACTTCAGCTTGAAATTCGGCTGGACCAGACTCAGCAGAAGTCCCTTCAACCTGGAGCATCTGATGAATGGAGCTTTTCACTGTAGCACAGTACTGAACAGTTCCATCAGGAAAACTCAGCTGGACGTTGTCAGGACTCATCATCAAAGTCACGTTCTGATCACACAGAATGTCTCGTCCAATCAAGTTCACTGGACATATGTCAGAAATCAGGAAGGAGTGTTCAAAGCGCAGATTATTCCACACGAGAGCGGCCACTCCTCTGGCTTGATCGTGGGAGTGACGTGTTAACTGACGAATACCTGGCGCCTGTATCAACCATACACATGTGATTTCGGCCGTTAATGGTTAACGATACCAAAAAGGCTCCAAATACAAGACGCCACCTACTGCCGGACCAGGGCACCCCTATTGGATAGGATATTGGCCTGGGGCCTGATTATTGGCTCCCGGCATAGGGCCATGTGGAGTATTATCTGGTGGTGGTGAATATACGTCATGTGGATAACGAGCTGGTGTCACCTCCTGTCTCGATAAATCCTGTTTGGTCGGACATTGAAAATGCCAATGTCCCACCCCGTCACACCGGTGGCACCTGTCCGTGGGTCGAGGGTTGCCCCTCGGACGTTTGTACCGACCCCTGCGCCAGGATGTGGATGGGCCCAGAGGTCTCTGTTGATATGAATTATCAGATGATGTAGGAGGACCCTGAACCTGGGGCATCTGAATTGCATTCACCTTTGTGAAATTAAGTTTGTCACGTATGTCTTTTAATTGGGCCTTAGCTAATTGAGTTTC
Organism: Garcialebias charrua; assembly: GCA_038048925.1. Lineage (NCBI taxonomy): Eukaryota > Metazoa > Chordata > Actinopteri > Cyprinodontiformes > Rivulidae > Garcialebias > Garcialebias charrua. The sequence goes on along the minus strand of JBBPBX010020666.1, from coordinate 3,242 downwards.
AAGGGATTTTAATTCCCTGTCATCAGACTCCCTCTTATCAAAAGATTGATCAATAAAATGAACAATGTGGGCTGCCCATAAATCATAATCCATCTTTGTTAGGCCAACAACAGACGCCAAACTCTTCTTAACATCATCAGACAGAGAGCTCTCTACAGCTCCTCTGAACAACAGTTGAGTCGTAGGATCAATCGTTGGATCATTTCCAGTTCTATTTTCCCACAAGAGCTTAACTCTAGATAAGTAGGTCGTGCCCCGTTCTGTAACAGCCGGAGGAATCTCACACAAGTCTGAAGATTTCATAGACGTCGGATATTTCTCTCGTATAATTGGCCATAAAATTTGAACGTGGTCGTGCAGTGTGTCACTGTCTGGGTCCAATTTAGTCCCAGCAGCCTGTTCTATTTCAGTCAAACTACCAAACGACGTGCATGCTGTGAAAACCCTCCTCCAATCACCCAGACATGGCACAATTCCGGCGCATGCCTCCAGAAAAGCGCGGATCCAAGCCGAACCTCCTTTCTGGATATCAGGCAAACGCTGACGGATCAACTCAGTATCCTGCAAACTAAAAGGCGTGTAAGTCTGTTTGCGGACTCCCTCAGCTGTGGTGGAAGAAACGAGAGGTAACATGAATTGAGCAGGAGGCGCTGCGTCAAGGCATGTGTGAACATTATCAGCAATTCTATTTAATCGACCTGAATTTCCTCGCTGCCAGCCAGTGACCTTATCAAAAGTTGTGGCAGGAGGCCTGAGGTCAGGACAAGCAGTTGGACCAGGACAGGTCAGTGGCACGGAGTCATATGAAGCCCCCAAAGATGTCACGCTGAAAGAAGCATCAGAGGACGGTGGACGAAACACATCACCTCCCCTTTGTTCACCCACAGAGCCAGGAGTGGTGTGAACACCACCCATCAATGTTTGCACATGGTCTTGCACCATATTCCTATTTTCAGCTGATTTTGTCTGTAAAATACCTCCTGTAACGAGAAGCAAGTCTGAGCTGGATCTAGTGTGTTCAGAACCAAGTGAGAGCTCTGCCAGATTTATGGATGATAGCTCCGTCAATGGCATTTGGTTGTGTGGATTTAATCCCACAGGTGCATACGGGGGAGGACGAGGAGGAGGAGGGGGAGCGGGGCAAAGAGGATGCGGAGGGGGAGCACAAGGCTGTTCAGTTTCAAGGCATGTCTCTGTTCCTGTTACGAGGGCCGCGCCGGCTTTAATAGGGAGTTCTGCAGTACCAGGCACCAAAGTGTTATCTGCAGACAGCCATAAATCTGTTTGCAAGCCAACAACTTGTTTCTGTGAAACTGCTTTGTGAGCACTTCTCAGAGCAGGTTTCTGCCTACCTAGGATTTTGCACATTTCATCCACAAACAATAAGCAGTCCCTATGAAAGGCGTCCACCTTCTGCCAGTCCTGACCATAACGTGCGCCTTTTCAGCCTCCATGTTTTCATAAAATAGCACAAACAGTCACAGCAACAATAAAAAAATAAAACAACCCAACCGTGAACTATCAATTAACTAACTACTTAACTGTGGAGTCTTTCCAACAGCAGCGTTGAACTTAAACGAACAAACAATAAATCTGAGCCGTTCCCTGGACCAGAACTTACAGAATGGTCCAGTGAACTCACCTCACTCAGGGGCAGCTGTGTTACAGGCGCGGGGGAGCGGGGGGGGGTAACCTCAAGGAGATGTCTCTTCCCTGGTACGAGCATGGAAGGAGGAAGAGGTGGGGGCCCTGTGGTGTCAGGCACTAAGGTCTTATCTGTTGACGGCCATAAAACTGAATGTGAGCCAACAACTTGTCTCTGTGAAACTGCCCTGTGCACACTTCTCAAGCAGATTTCTGTCCAACAGCAGATGGAGACAGGTCATCCACAACAGGAAACATTCCTGACCGACACATGTTATTCACCCAAGAAACTAAACGTCTTTTCTCATCAAGAACATTCTTGACAGCTACCTTCCGACTCCATGAAACCCATAACTCATGCAAAACAGATCCTAATGTGCCAGGGGCACAATTCTTCCAAGTTTGTATAGGTATGTCAGACATTATAATAATGTTATACAGTACACGTGTTTTACAAGGGTGAAGTGAGCAAACCTCCAGCCAGGACCATGGACAGCTGCAGTAGCCAACCAAGAAACTGCCTGTTTTAAATCACCCTCCTAAAACACCCAATAAAAATGCCACCCCCAGAGCACAGCAGTGGTAGTCACTATTATGCTACTTCCCCACCGCACGCATCTCGCGCAGCCGAAACAGCCATTTTACATTGAAGTCTATGGGGACGCGAATCTTGGAGCAGCGGGTCGTGTCGCGGCGCATCCACAGCATGCAAGCAGCGCGAAAGTGAGCAGCAGCTGTTTTCTACTCCAGCATCGCATCCGAGCAGCGACTGTGCTGCTCGGATGCCTTGCTGTGGAAGCACGCCATTCCATGCTTCCACAGCTAGATTCAGCTCGCTGCCCAGCAGCAAACAATCAGGACCAATCAGGAGAGACTCTGCCATGTGATCACGCCACGACGACGGGACGGAATTAGGTGGGCACCGTGCGAAACGTTTAACAGATGAAAAAAATCCCGCGGTAAACATGAAGGAGAAACTTACAGCAGGTCGTCAAACTGGGCGCGGGTGACACGGAAGTACAGCTGAAAGCGCTCCTCGTCTGCGCGCAGCTCTTGGATCATCAGATGGTGAAATTCACTGAATTCATGACGCCTCTCATGTGGGGTGAATCCAGAATCGTCGTTGTGCACGGCGTCTGCGTGTTGCTGCTTTGTAGATTAAGTACAACAAGGCAATTCTTCGTATTTAGTCTTCCCCAGTCCAATTTTTTTAGGTATCTCCAAATACGGCACTTTATTACTCTTCATTTGTCCAACCTCTCCATTTCAACTGATAGCAGTATTGTTGACACTATTCTTTCTTTAGACCCAAATAAAAAACAGTCCATTTCATTCATTTACAGTAAACTATTGGATTTGAAGCGTGCTTCCTCAGATAAAATCAAAGCTGCTTGGGAAGAGGATCTCGGCTCCTCTATTTCAGAGGACTCTTGGACCTCCATACTCAAACTGGTGAGCTCCAGTTCTCTCTGTGCTAGACATTGTCTAATACAATTTAAAGTGGTGCACAGAGCTCACATCTCTAAACTGAAATTGTCCTCTATGTATCCTGATGTCAGCCCATACTGTGTGAGATGCAAACATGCTGAAGCCTCTCT
>JBBPBX010020665.1:17286-43136 GCA_038048925.1 Garcialebias charrua | reverse complement strand
TCATCATGCAAAGAACGAGTGATTGTGTGTCGGTATGCGCACCCTGCTGTGGTGCGCGAACCGGCTCATTCATTCATTCTGTGTGGAAATATTAACTTTGCGCACGAGTTTATTACCATTATTACTGTAAACACAGAGGAACTTACTTGGATGTTTGCTAGAACATAGATCTTTGTTTATGTAGATGATGTGAAGAAACGAGTCTGTGCGTCTTGGTGGAGACATTTCATGACATCACGTGATGTTGGCGTCTCCAGACGCTACGCGCGCCACAGCCTTTGTGCGCAGTCTGTCTGTGAAGCTTTTACTCTCCTACAAGTTATATAAGGTGTACTTTCACGTGTCATTTTGGAGAAATCTACAATAAACGCAGATAATGAAACACCTCCAGCTGCCGTGTCGACACCGGTGAGGGTGCGCGCGCGCTCCAAGCGCGACCACTCAGCCTTTGGAATCATATGGATGAGACATTCCATTGGACATGATCCGGCTTTGTGTGGACTGGACTGCACAGTCCCGATCGACCTGCAGCTCCCTCTGTGGAACAGTTTGACCGCTGCTTCTGTATGCACGCGTGATGCACGGCTCCCCAGAGCGCAGCAGTGCCAAACTGAAAAATGATTATTTCTGAAAACGGCTGATAAGCCATATCCTAGATCAGAAAATTATATCTGTTTCTAAATAAATGCTCTGCGTGTTACACTATTTATTATAACCTCCAGTAAGGCTGAATGAATCCGTTCCTGTTAAATTTATTTTTGGCACAACTTTGCGCGTCCTTTATTTCACTGCGTCATGTGGATGTAATACTTGTTAATCGTGTGTTTGGAGGGAATATTAATCATTTTCACATCATGAACAGTTAATAATAATAATAATAATAATAATAATAATAATAATAATAATAATAATAATGAATTCAATTTATAACGCACTTTTCATTAATGGAAATCTCAAAGTGCTACAAGGTGCAACATATTTGAATGTCAATAAGACAAATAATAAAACAATTAAAATCAACAACAGTATCAGCTAAGATCAAAAGTAGAATCATGAGGAGTAAAGTATGCTCGGTTGAAAAGAAAGGTCTTCAAGCCGCTCTTAAAGTCAACCACAGACTGTGGGGCTTCAGTTTCTCTGAATCACCTGTAAGTGTCGCCAAAGGAACAAGAACCACAGAAACGTGCGTACGCAAGCAGGGGAGCAGCCGTGGATTTGTACGTGGATGCGCAGATATTCCCGTTCATATCAGATTTGATACATACGTCACTTTGCGTGGAAAGTGACGTGCGCAATGTTTTTGTGCGTGCGCACGGTTGATACATGAGGCCCCAGGCGTATGGGAAGTTAATGAACTTTGCTGATGAACATAAGGAGGAGTGAAGCAGCATTTCCTGTAGGTGATCTGTGACTGCGGAGAATGTCTTCCAATTCTTTGGCCTTTCATTCCATTGTCTTCTTGGTTTTTGAAACATTATGATTTCAAGTTGATAGCCAAGTCAAGTCAAATTTATTTGGAAAGCACGTTTAAAAACAGCAGCTGTTACCAACGTGCTTAACAACAGAAATTAATTACAGTAATTAAAGAAAAAAATACTAACAGATGTAATTAAAGGCATCTGGAAAAAAAACACCTAAAAACCCCTAACAATGAAATACTAAATCAAATCACATTGTGTTAAATGGCAGTGAAAACAGATGTGTTTTTAAAATATTTAAAAGCAGGGACTAAAGTGGCCTGTCTAATGTTTGGGGGGCAGATTGTTCCAAAGTTTAGGGTCCATGACTGAAAAAGCTTGATCTCCTCTGAGCGTCAGCCTGTTTTTTAGTACAACCAAAAACAGATGATCTCAGCACCTGAGAAGGAACATATGGTTGAAGTAGGTCAGAGAAATATGAGGGTGCAAGGCCGTTTATGCATTTAAAGGTCAACAGGAGAAAATCTATTCTAGTATGTACAGGGAGCCAGTGAAGGGAGGACAGAACTGGTGAAATGTGTTCAAACCATGTTCATGTTAATAGCCAAGCTGTAGCATTTTGGACAAGCTGTAGACGTGAAAGAGACACCTGACTGACCCCAACATAAAGCAAGTTACAGTATTCTAGTCAAGTTGTAATGAAGGCATGGACTGTTTTTTTCAAGGTCAGATCTGGTCAACACAGACTTAAGCTTAGCTATCGGCCTTAACTGGAATAAACTTTTTTGTAGAACAGGGTTATTGTGTTTATTAAACTTAAATTCAGAGTCCAAAACCATCCCAAGATTTTTAACGGACTGCTTAAAATATGGCTCAAGAGAGTCAAGGTTTAAAGCAGTGGTCCCCAAACTACGGCCCGCGGGCCGCATCCGGCCCGCCCCCACATTTGGTCCGGCCCCCAGAACAATAGTAAAAAAAAAAAAAAAATTTTTTTTTTTTTACAAATGAATACATGTACAGTACTGTACGGTCACCAAGTACTTAGCATATCCTAACACAGTTTTTAAAGATGAAGGAGTAAGTTGAATTGTCTCCCTTTCACATAAATATTATTTTCACACAGAGTGGGAGGAGGAGTATTTTTTTGTTTATTCTAATTCAAAGTCTATTTGCCTCATCTGTAATTCGAGCATCACCTGGCGTGGATGGAGAGTTCTGGAGTCTGCTCTCAGAAGAAAAGTATCCTTACATCCGAAGATGTGCTTTGAACTAGCACTTTTTGGATCTACCTACCTGTGTGAGTCTGCTTTTTCACACATGAAAATCATCAAGTCCAAAAACAGATCCACAATGACTGATGATCATCTGGAGACCTGCCTATGGTGTGCTTTTCAAATATTGCGTCATTTTACTTTGATAAAATACTTTAATTAAATAAAACTAGCAACACATTACGTTCTGTTTTATTTACTTTAAAGAAGTGAGGAGTAGGGAGATGAAAAATTTTGTTTTTTGATACTGAGACTGGACGAGTAGCTCTCGGCAAACTGCCGACTTCAAAAGTAACTCTTGGTTCAAAAAAGGTTGGGCACCCCTGATTTAGGCACTCCTGCAATCGTCACACTTTTTCCTGTTAAAAACTGACTCCGGCCCCCCACCAGAGAAGGGAAAAGTTATGTGGCCCTCACAGGAAAAAGTTTGGGGACCACTGGTTTAAAGGAACAGAGACAGCAGTAGAGCTAGCGTTAAACACAGTAAATTTAAGCCCCCAGTATAGCTCTGCGTACGTCCATATGCAGAGGTACGCACGTATTACGCAGAAGTACAAGTGTATCCCCGCAGGTCATGTACGCGCAAAGCTCAAATTTTACGACCGCGTACGCAAACGCTGTGTCGCACAATAAACTACCCGGCGCCGGACTGTTTTGTATGCGACACCAATGTGTTGAATTCCCATTCTTCATCCCTGATCTGGCCTTTTCTTTTGTTTTTGCCAAAAGTCAAGTGATCGCTTCCTCCTCCATTGACTCCATGACTGAAATGATGAGAAATTAACAAATTTGTCACAAGCAAATTAAACTCGGGTCCAGCGTGGTTGCGGGAGGTTCTGGAGATTTCCTGGTGTGCTGGTCTGATGTGTGGGCTGCAGGACCAGCGCTCCCTGTTTTTTTGTTTGTTTGTTTGTTTGTTTTTCGTTTTTTTTTTTTAGAACTTTTTATTAACACATAAACACAGAACACCACTGCGGATGGAGCTGCCAGCTCTCTACTTTTTTTCCCCCCGACCCGTCAATCAATTCAGTAGGCGTATCAGCAAATGACTAATCAGCGACCTCAATTTGTCCCGTAGGTAAACGCTCTGCGCTGCAGCTGCTCAAATGACATCAAGAATTTGGTGCGAAAACGCAAGAATGTACGCGAGAATGTACTCTGGGGTGTGGGGCTGAACTGTCTGCGTACAGTACACGCGTACAGAGCTATACTGGAGCCTTTATGCATGAACTTTTGGGTTTTAAGGGCAGATAAATCTGGCAATCATCAGCATAACAATGAAACAAAAGACCACGTTTCCTCAGGACAGACCCCAAAGGGAGCAGATACAGTGAAAACAAAAGGGGTCCAAGATTTGAGCCCTGTGGCACCCAGCAGGAAAGAAGTAATAAAGCAGAGAAAATATTACCAACAGTTACACAAAAACTCCTGTTTTTATGATAAATTATTCTCATTTTTTTTGGCTACTACTCAAGAGTGCCAAACTTGAAACACGTCTGTCACTTTTTTCACATAACAAACCCTACATGTGAGTAAGTCACTCACTGTTTTGTTTTTTTCCCTCAGAGGAAAACCTGCTGACAGATGACTGCTGCCTTGTGTTATTAGAGGATTTAGCTTTGTTTGAGCCGCAGCTTAGTTGTTTGAGAGGGGAAACAAAGAAATGTTTTAAAGAGGGAAAAAAAAGAGAAAAATGACTCATAGCAGAAACGGAAGAAAAACAACAAACATGTTGAGGTGTTTCTGATCAAGAGAGGCAGCGTCACAGATAGGAAGGTCAGTTTTAATATCCAACACCTTTAAATTGTGGTCGTGGTCAGGAGTTACCAAAAATGCTAAAAGCACTTCTAAAACTTTCCTTCTTCATTCTCCTGGAAGCACTTATTTCCACCGCACCCCATCAGCTCCACTTTGAGAAGGCAGATGTGTTGAGAGGAAGACGATAAAATGCAGGGGTTAAGAAAGAGAAAGTGCTGCTTTTGTCTTTATGTAATTACGTTTTACTCTCCGGGGGGAGAAAACGATTCCGCTTCAGTCCAAACCAACTTCAAACTCCTGGTCTATTCCCTTGACTTTCATCTGACATGGAAATGCAGCAGCAAGAATTATTTACAGTAAACAGCATGAGCCAGCCTTCTAAACAAAAATTTTACCTGCTTGTTATTTCATTTATGCTCCAAAGGAGTAGTCAGAAGGTGTTAGGTAAGATACCGCTCTTAATTGTCCCAAAAGCAATTATGGGAAACTTGTTTTTAATATAAAATTGGAAAATCCTGCAACAAGCCATCATATGTAATTGTCTCTTTAAAAACCTTAAGGTGCTTTATTAGCTTTGTTAGAGCTTTTTTTATTTTAACTATTACAATAATTGTACGACTTTTTTGTCGTCTCATCTGATCTGCGGCCGCATGTCCTGGACACTCGGGTGAAGAGAGGGGCGGAGCTGTCAACTGACCACTACCTGGTGGTGAGTTGGCTCCGATGGTGGGGGAGGATGCCGGTCAGACCTGGCAGACCCAAACGTATTGTGAGGGTCTGCTGGGAACGTCTGGCAGAGTCTCCCGTAAGACGGAGCTTTAACTCCCACCTCCGGGAGAGCTTTGAACACGTTCCGAGGGAGGCGGGGGACATTGAGCCCGAGTGGGCCATGTTTCGCGCCTCTATTGTCGAGGCAGCTTATCAGAGTTGTGGCCGCAAGGTTGTTGGTGCCTGTCGTGGTGGCAACCCTCGAACCCGGTGGTGGACACCGGCGGTGAGGGATGCTGTCAGGCTGAAGAAGGAGTCCTATTGGGCCTTTTTGGCCTGTGGGACCCCGGAAGCAGCAGATAGGTACCGACAGTCCAAGCGGCATGCGGCTCGGGTGGTTGCTGAGGCAAAAACTCGGGCGTGGGAGGAGTTCGGAGAGGCCATGGAGAATGACTTCCGTACGGCTTCGAGGCGATTCTGGTCCACCATCCGGCGTCTCAGGGGGGGAAAGCGGTACGCGACCAACACCATTTATGGTGGGGATGGCGTGCTGTTGACCTCAACTCGGGATGTTGTGAGTCGGTGGGCGGAATACTTCGAAGACCTCCTCAATCCTACTGGCACGTCTTCCACTGAGGAAGCGGAGCCTGGGGACTTTGGGTCGACCGTGGCACAGTGGTAATGGCAGTCGACCCACGATCGGAAGGTTGGAGGTTCGAATCCCGCGTCCGCCCACCATGTGTCGTTGTGTCCCTGGGCAAGACACTTAACCCCAAGTTGCTCCCGGTAGATCTGGATGGCGCCTTGCAAGGGAGGCTACCACTACCGGTGTATGAATGCCTGAATGAATGGGTGGATGGCTGGTATTGTAAAGCGCTTTGGGGCTCCTCACAGGGGCTGAAAAGCGCTATATAAATAAGCTCCATTTACCATTTACCATTTGGGTCGGAATCTCCAATCTCTGGTGCTGAGGTCACCGAGGTGGTTAAAAAGCTCTGCGGTGGCAGGGCTCCGGGGGTAGATGAGATTCGCCCTGAGTTCCTTAGGGCTTTGGATGTTGTGGGGTTGTGTTAGCTTACGCGACTCTGCAATATTGCGTGGACATCAGGGGCAGTTCCCTTGGATTGGCAGACTGGGGTGGTGGTTCCCCTATTCAAAAAGGGGGACCGTAGGGTGTGTTCCAACTATAGGGGATCACACTCTTAAGCCTCCCTGGTAAGGTCTATTCAGGGGTTCTGGAGAGGAGGGTCCGTCGGATAGTCGAACCTCGGATTCAGGAGGAGCAGTGTGGTTTTCGTCCTGGTCGTGGAACACTGGACCAGCTCTACACCCTCAGCAGGGTCCTGGAGGGTGCGTGGGAGTTTGCCCAACCAGTTTACATGTGCTTTGTGGACTTGGAAAAGGCATTCGACCCCTCGGGGGGTTCTGTGGGGGGTACTCCGGGAGTATGGGGTACCAGGCCCATTGATATGGGCTGTTAGGTCCCTGTACGACCGGTGTCAGAGCTTGGTCCGCATTGCCGGCAGTAAGTCAGGCTCGTTTCCAGTGAGAGTTGGACTCCGCCAAGGTTGCCCTTTGTCACCGATTCTGTTCATAACTTTTATGGACAGAATTTCTAGGCGCAGCCAAGGTGTTGAGAGGATCCGTTTTGGTGGCCTTAGAATCGCTTCTCTGTTTTTTGCAGATGATGTGGTCCTATTGGCTTCATCAGATCGTGATCTACAGCTTTCGCTGGAGCGGTTTGCAGCCGAGTGTGATGCGGCCGGGATGAGGATCAGTTCCTCCAAATCCGAGGCCATGGTCTTGAGCCGGAAAAGGGTAGCATGCCCTCTCCGGGTCGGGGAGGAGGTCCTGCCCCAAGTGGAGGAGTTTAAGTATCTCGGGGTCTTGTTCACGAATGAGGGAAAACTGGAGCGTGAGATCGATAGGCGGATAGGTGCAGCGTCCGCAGTGAAGCGGGCGCTGTACCGGTCTGTCGTGGTGAAGAGAGAGCTGAGTCGAAAGGCAAAGCTCTCAATTTACCGATCGATCTACGTTCCCACCCTCATCTATGGTCATGAGCTTTGGGTTGTGACCGAAAGAACGAGATCTCGGATACAAGCGGCTGAAATGAGTTTTCTCCGCAGGGTGTCTGGACTCTCCCTTAGAGATAGGGTGAGAAGCTCAGTCATCCGGGAGGGACTCGGAGTAGAGCCGCTGCTTCTCCACATCGAGAGGAGCCAGTTGAGGTGGCTCGGGCATCTGGTTAGGATGCCTCCTGGACGCCTCCCTGGTGAGGTGTTCCGGGCATGTCCCACCGGGAGGAGACCCAGAGGAAGACCCAGGACACGCTGGAGGGACTATGTTTCTCGGCTGGCCTGGGAACGCCTTGGGATTCCCCCAGAGGAGCTGCTCCAAGTGGCTGGGGAGAGGGAAGTCTGGGCCTCCCTACTTAGGCTGCTACCCCCGCGACCCGACCCCGGATAAGCGGAAGAAAATGGATGGATTACAATAATTGCTCATTTAGTAGTATAACTCGGTGAATAGAGGACGCCTCAGTTTTAAACATCTTAAAAGTGTTGCATGGTGGAGCTGTGGCTTGCAATGTTGCCTCACAGCTTGGTCTCTGATGGCACCAGTCAGATTCAAAATTAAAATATTCTTCCTGTCCTCACGTGTTTCCTCCAGATAGTTTTCTTTCTGCTCTCAGTCCAAAAATTGTTATAAAGGTGCATCTAAAAAATTTAAATACTGTAGTGTGAAAAATATCAATTTTTTGTCAATCACTTCAGAAAGTTAAATTCATAAATTATTTAGAGTCATTACACAGAGTGAAATATTTCTTGTCATTTTGAAGATTATGGTTTACAAATTATGAAAATCTAAAATTCCGTAAAACTGATCTTTTTGACGATATTCTATTTTTTTTAAGATGCACCTTTATTACTTTAAACTGTACATCTTTGTCAAGTTGACTTTTTATTAGGGATGCACCGATCCGCATTTTCTTACTTCCGATCCGATCCTGATACTAAACTCTGGGTATCGGCCGATACCAATCCAGTTCCGATATCATCACTGATTTTATATGAGGCTGTAATAATGAATTTCTTGAACAGAGAGCACGTGTGTTACACCATATTCTGTGACTTCTGTCTTAACATTGTGTGAGTTAAACCCAATGAAGGTACTCTGAGCCTCAAAACAGGAAACACCCAAGCTTTCATAGCACACAAGAGGCAGCTCTATATCACAGACGTCCATCTCACTCATGGTGCAGCCCGGAACACTAACATACCGCTAAGCATTATGGGAAATCAACACAGTCCATTCCCCGTTTTAAGTTTCGTTTTTGATTGTGGCACTATGAGTTGTAATTCTAGTTGGTTTTGATCAACGGATACAGATTTAAACTATACAGGTAGTCCCCGACTTACGTGCGAGTTCCATACCTACGGGCCGTTCGTAAGTCGAAAATTCGTAAGTAGGATCACAAAAATAAAATAAAATAAAAATAAATTTTTAGTTTTTTTATATAAATAAATAGATGTACAGGTAGTCCCCGAATTACGAGCGCTCTGATCTGCGAGGTCCCAGACTTACGAGCTGCACATTTTTGGAAAAAACGAAAAAAATACCGAGTTTTCATGTGTTTTTTCACTTCAGTTAGCAAGTTAAGCATATAAACACACGTTTCCGATCATTTTTATGCACTCAAAAGTAGTTTTTAGATGAAAATAGAGTGTTTTTAGGTGCGCTGGCGAAATTTACGAGCGGACTTCCGGGTTGCGAATTTTTGGAAAAAACGAAAAAAATACTGAGTTTTCATGTGTTTTTCCACTACAGTTAGCAAGTTAAGCATATAAACACACGTTTCCGATCATTTTTATGCACTCAAAAGTAGTTTTTAGATGAAAATAGAGTGTTTTTAGGTGCGCTGGCGAAATTTACGAGCGGACTTCCGGGTTGCGAATTTTTGGAAAAAACGAAAAAAATACTGAGTTTTCATGTGTTTTTTCACTACAGTTAGCAAGTTAAGCATATAAACACACGTTTCCGATCATTTTTATGCACTCAAAAGTAGTTTATAGATGAAAATAGAGTGTTTTTAGGTGCGCTGGCGAAATTTACGAGCGGACTTCCGGGTTTACGAGAGCAATGGCGGCCGTTCCAAATTACGAGATTTCCGGTTTACGAGCGCCCCCTTGTGACGGATCTCGCTCGTAAATCGGGGAATACCTGTTACTGTACAGTCACCAAGCACTTAGCCTATCCTAACACAGTTTTTAAAGATGAAGGAATGAGTTGAATTGTCTCCCTTTCACATAAAGGGAGCTAGCTCCCTTTATGTGAATGGAGCCTGCTAGGGAGGAGGGAGACAATTCAACTCACTCCTTAACTATGTTAGGATAGGCTAAGTGCTAGGTAACTGTACAGTACTGTACATTTATTTATTCATTATAAAAAAATAAAATAAATATATATTTTTTTTTTTATGAGATGCATATTCGTAAGTCCGAAACGTCGTAAGTAGGGGCGTCGTAAGTCGAGGACTACCTGTACATTGAATTTATAAATGTAAATAGCATAATAGTTGTTTTGCCAATTTTTAATTGATTAAATGTCACAAGAAAATACGTTTTCACAAATCAAATAACTCTTTTTGAAACAAAGGAAACAAATTTAAGTTTTCAAAGTTGGGGTTCAAGACCCCATCATGAAACAAGTGAAAGGTTTTGTAATAATCCTCAGAAATCTGAAATGTATGTTTAAAAATTATTGCTAATAACATTTGTCATAGATCAAAACATTAAAAACAGCTGTTATAAACTAATGCAAAAAAATAGCATGCTAGATGTTAAGGCCCTTGTTTATGCCCTCCAGCCAACAACGGCAGAGGCCTTCAGTCTCTGTTGCAGTTTTTTGTGAATCAAAAGCTGAAAACTTTGGGAACTACAGGTACTACTACTGTACTACTACTTAGCACCAGCAAACAGTTTTTTCTTTTTTTCCACTATAGAGTATGCTGTTTGTGGGAATCAGCTTGTTTTAGTGGATCCTTAGATTGAAGAAGTCCTTAAAATGAAAACAAAACATCTCAGCAAAAAAAAAAAAAAAAGAAAGAAAGAAACCGTCCAGATGATCTGACTGAATATTGTTGGAATTTCTACCTGGATTATTGAGCATGAACTTTGGTGTTTGGGAACTACTGGGTGAAAGGAAGAGGAACATTCAACTGAGAAGTGGAATCGGTTATGACTTCATGGCCAAAAAGAGGATTCATACATCACTGAGCAAGAGCTGAGCACCTCATCAGTTCCCGTTTGTTGTCGTTCATTGAGAAGTGTGAGATTTTACCTTGCACTATATTCACAAGAAGCACATGAGACCAGGTTTAATGGCCACTACCTCACTGCCTTCCCACAACACACACCCAAAGCACCATGTGATAAAATGATAGCTTATAGCACCACAAAGAAACCATCACTGGCCAAGTGTAAACGTTGGCACTGAAACAAAAAGTCACAAAAGGGTCATAAATCTTCCATCTATGGTCTGTTAGAGCGAAAAATGTTTGAAAGGAGATTCTGTTAAGCTCCCGTTGACTGCAAATAAAGATTAAATATAGTTTTGGTGGCCAATGCAGGTGGGGCTATAGGTGGACACTGGGTGGCCTCAAGAGCATGAGTGTATACCTGCAACCAGCCAATTTAAAAATAACAACTTTGGTCTTTCCCATCGTAAATCAGCGGATCCATATAGTGGCTACATGGGTGGGCAACAAATTGTTCCCCTCCATCCCCCAACAAGTGATGCCTCTAATGAGTTTCATGTGAGAAGCATTAAAACCTGGTCTTAAACCTGTGCAACTGGATAGATCCAGTCCACTCACATTCAGATACAAAGTTTTGCGTATGGGGTGGAGTGGCTTTTACTTTTGTTTTAATGTCAAGGCTCTCGTGAGAAACTTGTTATGCCATGTGTAAATTGTCCCCTATTGTTTTACAGTCCAAACACTTAACAGAGAACTGGTTCATTGCCACGTCTGTCTAACCAACGCTTCTTATTAGTGCAGAAATGTGTCGTAGCTTCAGGGACTGATGGAAAATTGATGCAGGAGTGGATGGTGGACCCAAATGCAAGACAGCAGAGGAAGGAGAAATGTAAATTAAGGTTCAACCAGGGGTGGAAGTTACGAATTACAATTTTTTTGTTTCATTTATTTGTACAGGTAGTCTCATTGAGCCATGAAAACTCATTTTCAAGAGAGACCTGTTTAGGGAGCAGATGGTGGGGGTTAAGGGCCTTGCTCAGGGGCCCAGGGTGGGGCGAAGTGTGGGTGTTTCACCTTTTTCCACCCACATTTTTTTATGTTGTCGGTACTGGGGCTTGAACCGGCGATCTTCTGATCACAGGCCCACCGTCTCTAACCACTGCACCACCACTCCCCAAATACTCACATTACTGTAATTAAGTTGATTTTTGGGGGGGATACTTGTACTTTTATAAGTATTTCTTTCAAGTGTGTAATTTTACTCATACTTAAGTACAATTTAGACCATGTACTTTGCTACGGAGTACGGCCGCAATTTGAATTAATATTCAAACATTTCATCTACATCTTTGTAGCCAATAAGGCTCGCAGATCGCGAACATGTCAATTACCTATGACGTAAGCAAATGACAACTCTGTAGAGTAGAGAGTCATTTATGGACAAAAGATTTGGAGAAAAAAAGCCAAATGGAGACAGAGGACAACACTCAACAGAGAAAATGACGAGGTAAAGGCTGAGGATGGGTGCCCGTGGCTGTACGGAGAAAATTTTCATGTACAGAGGGTGAAAAGGAGACAGAGTCCAGATGCAAACTTTGTTTAATCTCTGTGGTGATAGCAGCTTACAAGATTTCAGCATCTAATCTAAAAATATATATATTGCGGTATACAAGGTTTTACAGCAACCTGTATGATATTGCTTTTTTGTTGCTTGTATGATGGGTTTATTAGTTTGGTTAAGTCAAAGTCAGCTTTATTGTCAGAACTGCAATATGTACAGGACATACACAGAATTGAAATTTCGTTTCTCTCAGTCCCTCGGTGCAACAGTAACTATTTAAACATTGAAACACTGAAACATATAATAATAGACATAAGCATAAAATAGTAAAACTGTGACACTGTCCTGAGTTTTTGCATAATGGTATAAGAGTATAAAAATTTACACCAACTCTAAAACTAAAACACTAAACATTTAATGAACATAATACTGTCCTGAGTTTTTGCATACTAGTATAAAAAGTATAACTATAAAATAAACTAAAGGTTCAAGCATTGACATTTGCAAAGTGGCAAAGCAGTATCTAAGTATGCAAAGATCTTAGATATTGTCACTGCCATCGGTTTGCCTGGTACTAAAATAAGACAGAGCTTCTGAGGGTCTGAGAAATGCGCATTGAATGTAGTTATTACATACAGTAAATTGAACTGAATGCCTTCTATTGGCAACACAATAAAACATTAACTGGTTAAAGTAATTAATACTCTGAGTACTTTGTACTTTTACTTAAGTATTTTTATAGCACCAGTGCTTTTACTTGTAACTGAGTAAAATTTTAGCAGTGCAACAGTACTTGTACTTGAGTACCGGTACAAATGTTCAGTACTCTTTCCACATCTGTGTTTAACTTGGTTTTAAGAACAAAAAATAAGGAAACTAGACTCAAATAATATGGAACTGATCAAGAACTGGACTAACATTAGCTGAAAAAAACCTATATATTAACTAAGGTGATGAACAGAATGGAAATCCGGTTCTAAATATTGCGCAAAAAGACGGAAAACCAACAGGAATCAGTTTTGGAAAATGAAACGAAAAGTAACGTTAGCCACAAAATTCCACAGCAATAAACTGTCAAAGAGCAAATAATTAGACATAAGGGTTGATTATAACAAAATAGCATATTGTGTTGTTTTGCGGTAAAAATCAGTTTATTTAAATTTTTAATTTTTACTCTTTTACAAGTTACTGAACAGTAAAACAATTTATTTCCTTGCGGATAAAATATAGCCCTAAAAGAATAAAAATAGAGAATTTAATCCACATAACATTTCTGAACATTATATTCGTTTGAGCAATGTGTGTTAACTTCCAAAGCCAACACATACTTGATGCCTCCTACCCACCGCACAACTGCAAACGCGCCTGCCGTCCCCTTTTTGCCGCTGGTCACGGTCCCACTGAACCACTGAACACCGTCTGATGACGTACACTAGGGGGTAGCAGAGGGAGGGGTCTCTGGCTTGTTTTCCGGGTTCAGTTGTTGTTTTAACTGCACCTCCGACGGTCTTCGATGAGATTAAAACTTTTTTTTATGTTTGGGGTGATCTACACTGGAGAGTACAGCAGCCTGTCAGCAGCAACTGTAAAAATGCCACGTTTCTTACCGGAGTTTGGGTCCAATTCCTGGAGGCTGGATCCGGTGAGTTTAAAAAGTCCGAAAAAAGTCCCGTTGTGGTTGTGTAATCAGATAGCGAGGCTCTCCCGACTGTTTGCCGGATGCGTCGAGCCGCCAGAGATCAACATTTGGGACGTCTGCGGCTCGACGGCGACGCGCGCGTGCGTGTGCAGGCTGCCGTCGCGCCGCTTCGATCACTCGAATCTCGCCGCTTCCTTGTTCCCCGTGACTCCACGCGTCTCCTCCATAGACTTTGAATGTAAACCGGTGTTATCCGGCCGCTTCGGCCGCCCGACGCCGGGGGCGGTGGGTAGGAGGCATAACCCCGGCTTTACACTGCACGCGGCTCCGCCCCGCTCCGGTCCGCAGGTCGCAGCTGAGCGAGTCCAAAGCCCACTGCCTCCGCTCCACTCAGGTCCGCCTGGATGCGCCGCTCCGAGACACGTGCGAGATCGCGCGATAAATCAAGTGAAGTCAGAACAAAACAATTCATTCGGTGGAAGAAGGAGAACAACTGTAGAGAGACTGCTGCCTTGATCTTCTCTCGTAAATAAGCTACATGGTTTGAGCAACAGGAAGTGATGTTTACATTTCAGAATAAAATACGTTTTTATTTATTTATTTCTTGTATTGCGTTTGTAGGCGTAGTCATAGTCATAAATATAATAGTTTAGTCATAGAATAGTCATAAATGATAGTTTGACAGCATTTTTGTACAAATAAATCCGTATAGAGCTAGGATTAGTCCGCCCGTGGTGATTTTATTTTGTAAATACGGAAGTTGTGCTCGTTCCTTTTCCTGTTGGTGCGACGTAATCTTCAAAAGTTGACTCCGGCACAGCTCCGTCATCCGGCAGAAATAGAAAAATTTCTAATTTTGACGGACTGCCGTCCGCTCTCCGCAGCTCGCCGCCGCCGTGCGGAGCCAGTGTAAATTCTGTCATTGATTATAATGGGTGCGTATTTGCTGCGGAGGTCGGACCGGAGCGGGGCGGAGCCGTAACGCATGTGGTGTAATTCCGGGGTAAGACTTGAATGTGCTTTGTAGGGGTGCGAATCTCTCAGTGTCTGGTGAATCGATTCCATTCTGATTTTTTGTGTCACGAGTCGATTCAAAATCGTTTTTTTGATTCAGAAATGATTTACAATTCAGTAACAATTTTTCTATTGAAATGGTCATGAATTTAGTTTCAGTTTATGTAACTGACAAGCTGAAAAGAATAAACAACAATGTAAACAAATGGAACATTTATTTAAAACAATAATTTTAGGTTCCTTATTGTATCACTTTTTTTGCATCGTTTGATATTCAAAACAGGAACAAATTCTACAGGAGTGCATACAATTCTGTAACCTTAAATTACCAGTACAGTATTAGGTTAGCTTACCGGTAGTTGCCTGGATTTCTCTAAAACAATAAAATTAAAATTAAAATCTAGGAACTGCTTTGTATACCATAATATGATATTTCTGCTCTTACTCACAAAACACACTTTAATTCTTTATATTGTATTATCATAATATATGTTCTACTCCAAACTGACCATTGCCAAAGTTGGACATTAGCTGGATTCACACTGTAAATGTTCAGTAAACATCTAATGTGACAAAATCATCAGAAAATACTCATTGAGCTTGAGTCATTCAGCTTGACCGATTTCTAAACAGCCAAATTTTCACTTTCATGGCGAAAGAAAACAACGCAAACATCCAGCGTTGTCAGAAACGTTCTGGTAAAATATTACAGGACGACAGCTACTGCGACCGACAACTTTCTGGAAGCCGTAAGTGTGTCCACAGCTGTGTCCTTGTTATCAGCCTTCCCATCCCTTTTTATGAGTCTGAATGTAATAAGTGTCAACAACAGATGTTAATTTCCATTTTCTGTTGGGCTGAAAAATCTAATGCATTATGTGACGTACGGATTTATGGCTTGTATTAACCCTACTGCTGCCCTTGGGTCAAAATGACTCACAAGGCCCTTGTAGATCACAAGGACAGCAGGAGGGTTAAATATGACAATGGACAGTGTGATACGGGTTACTATCAAATTTGCACAGTATAACATTTACAAGTCTTTTACATTTCTTTAAAACCACACAGTCTGAACCAGCCTTTAAGCTAATGATAAAAATTAACTGAACAATTGTTGTCAGACGCCAGATAAAGCGTAAAAGATAAAAACACGTTGTAAAAAAACTAATTCAATCTGAAGCAAAATATATAACAAAAGGTATATTTGTGATGTGAGACAGAATATTAACATTTTCATAGCTAACATTAGAACAACTGGAAGCAGGACGTTTCTTGAATTGCTATTCTAACCAAGCTCAGCAGAGTCGTCACCTGACCAAATGTCCAAAACAGCCGACGTGTCGTACGTAAGAGGCTTTCTTCAGTCTTAATGCCACTTAAGCAAACACAGAGCCACGCACCGCAACTCACACCCTTGCAAAGATGCTCACTGGCAGCTGAAAGTCAGCAGTAGATGTAGATCTTGCAAAAACTTTGACATTTAAATGAAAATCCAAAAGAAACTGGTTCATCAGGAAGAACATTTAGGGTTGTGCAGGGTTTTAATTTGTAAACTGATCGATGTTAGAATGCAAATACATGTAGCGGGTGGGGGTGCGGGAAGTAGTTGCAAGTGGGGGTCTGGGATTCCTCCCCCAGAATTTTTTTAATAAAATATATGTAATTTCTTGCATTTTTGGTGTATCTTAAAGATTATTAAACATCTACGTTTACCTAAACATTCTTCAACAACTATTTTAGAGAGCAACAGCAGCTCTCTCCTTGTGTGTGACTAGAGCAGCTCCGCTTCATTCATTCAACCTTTATTTATGCAGGTTAGTCTCATTGGGTCACGCGGACTCGTTTACAAGAGAGACCTGTTTTAAACTTCTGTCAAACACCTCGGCACTCTCCCCCACACCTTCAGGTGTTTCAATGCTCGGTTGTCTAACTAACGGCAATGAGAATCCTTTTTTTATGAAAGTAAATTGGACAGTCTTTTTGACATTTTGATCGCTGTTATATTGACAAATTAGCACCATTGTTTTGATATGTACAGGTAGTCCTCGACTTACGATGTAGATCGTTCCTACACAGCGCCGTAAACCGATTTTTGACGTAAGTCGAAATATACGTACAAACTGCATCGTATACATGTACAGTACTGTATTATCAAGCACTTTTTCATTCATTCAACCTTTATTTATACAGGCTAGCCTCGTTGAGTCACGGGGACTCATTTACAAGAGGGACCACTTAGCCTATCCTAACACAGTACCCTACATAATTATCCAAAAACACAAACGTTTGGGAGCCATAATGAAGATAAAAAAGAGTTAATGGCCTACTGGGATGCTGGTGACGCTGTATTCCTCCGTCCATCGGCCGTTTTCTCCATTTGTTTACGATGTAAAACCGCCATCCAGCTCGGTCCATCCTCCGTATTCTCTATTCGTTTATGACGTAAAACCATGTTCACAGCACAGTTTTGTTTTGCTTTTTGAATGTCCAGAGGACCAGACTTAGCTTTTTTAGAGAGTACAGTGCAGTATTCCTCCGCTGCTACGTTTACGACGTAAAACCGGAAACTGCGTAACTCTGCTTTTCAAAATATATATTTTTTAATGGGAGATGCGCCGTAACCACGAAACATCGTAACTCGAGACCGTCGTAACCTGAGACTACCTGTATTGTGAATAACACACATCAGACATTTTTCTTGTTGCACTTTTAATAAATAATCAAAATGTTATTAATAACTCACTTAAACTGTCAAACTGAGTTGTGATTTAGTTGTGCTGGTTACATATATTTTTGAGTTGTTGTTTTTTTAAATAAAAATGTGCGATGACCTTAGACTTTTAGGGGCGAAGATTTTTTTTAAGGGTAGAAGTGAAAACTTGAAGGGGCAGCTCTTATGCGATATTAGGAAGCTTGTAAGTGGCGGTTGTGTTTAAAATGAGTGTTTATGTAATTATTTTCATTTACATATCCAATATAAATGTTATTTGTTCAAGGCAGTTACATTTGTTCATAACTTTATTATTAGTAAGTCTGAGAGTTATCAGATCCAAGTAAACAGTTACCAGAATGCAACCCATCAAAATAAGAGAGTTCCCGGATCCTGTTCCGGAAGGATCTGGCTCAAATTAAGCCCTGGGGCTTACATGTAAAGTGATCAATTTAAAATGATTGTTAATGAGTTGGAGAAGTGAAAAGTGAGTTCAAGTTATGCATGTTAGGGTGATCTGTGATAAAAGTGTCTGTTTAAAAATGGTCTGGAAGCTCGTTCCATCATCTGGAGCAGTGGTTCCAAATCCTGGTCCTGGAGGAACACTATCCTCATGTGTTAGTTGTTTCCCTGCTCTTCAGCAGGTCTTCAAGTTCTTCAAAAACTTAATCACTGTTTCATACAAATCAGGTGTGTCAAAGCAGGGAAACACCTAAAACATGCAGGATAATGGCCCTCGAGGGCCAGGATTGGGAACCACTGATCCAAGACAACAGTCATCAGTGACTAGTTTTATACAAGAGATAGCCTGGTTAAAACCAGACCCTTGTCCTTCACTTCGCTTCGTACTAGGGTCTGGACTTTCTCCATAGAGAACCGATTCTTGCTGGAGGCGTGGCCTCTGCTGAGGTTACCCAATCGTTAACGTTTGGCCGTGACGTATGTTGCAGCTCCGCGCAACATACGTCACGTTAGCCTGTCCAGTCCAGTTAGCCTGGCGAGGTCCAGGCTAACTATTCAGATAAATAGCTCAGAAACCACTCGGTGGATATTTTTTCTGCTACCAGTGTGTAATTATATGGCTCTAATTTACTGACTGTTGGCCTGGATGAAACATTTGAGATAAAATTCGATTTTTTATAATTTATTTTCGTAGCGCACCCGAGGCTGTTTGGAAAATGTCAAACCGAAACAATTTAAATCCAGCAGATTTGACCATTTCGTGAATTGATTTAGGAACTGTTAAGCTCAGGAACCCTTCTGATATAACGTCAGCTAAGAAATATATTTTTTCTCAGCAAAGAAATAATAGTTTTTTACCTTGTTTTCTTGAAAATTCCTTCGTGCCGGCAGCCATTTTAAGCAGGGCAAACTGACGACGTCAGTCGGCGTCGTTCAAAACTCCGCCTTCTGTTCTCTGATTGGTCCGATCAAAAATCTACCGGAGAAATCCTTGTCTATGGGAGAAGTCCCAGACCCTAGTACGAAGTGAAGTGAAGGACAAGGGTCTGGTTTTAACCAGGCTATACAAGAGAGCATTCCCATGGATTTCAGGGTGGGAAATAAATTATCTGGTGAAGTTTGTTGTTTTACTTATTTTTAGGGTTGATTTGTCGAGCATCAGACAAAGACAACACAAAAACAAATCTTTTTTTCAGAATAAAGTACCCTAAAGGCCAATATAAAATTATTCATGAAGATTTTTTTATATCAGTTTTTATTACTTCTGTTCAATCCTGTACGGATCAATAAATTGACAGAAACTGGTTCTTATTGTTTTCCACGCTAAGTCGCGACTATTGGAGGCAAAGAAAATTGTGAGAAAAACATGCATTTTCAATTGGAATTGCACTGATTGACACATTTGACTCTACTTCCTCAGACGGCTGAGACGAGCTGGTCTGAGAAGCTCAGTCCTCACCTCGTTCTACAGGTGTGCAGTGGAGAGCGTCCTGTGCTCCAGCATCAACGTGTGGCATGGAGGCTGCACAGTTGCAGAGAGGAAAGCTCTACAGAGAGTGGTGAAGGCTGCACAGAAGTCTGTTGGAGTCAGTCTCCCCACCATCACAGACATTTACACCTCCAGATGCAGGAAAAGAGCCACCTGCATCATGAAAGACCTCACTCACCCAGCACACTCACTCTTTGCACCACTCCCCTCGGGACGGAGGTTGAGGAGCATCAAATGTAGAACCACTAGACTGAGGAACAGCTTCTACCCTGAGGCTGTCAGACTCATGAATAAATAAATAATAAGAATAAACACTGCAAAATGTCACATCATGTTGATACTGATCTGTTTCTTGTTGCTGCGTTCATCTGTGACCATCTGCTCATAATGACTCATGTTCGTGCTGCTGTTTATAATGATGTTTTTCTACTACATTAGGGCTTAGTGTATTACTAGCTGATGTCTCTCTTAGTTAATCCTAGATGTTATTATTGTTTTTCTCTTGCATTTGTTGTTGGATGTAACTGGGACCCTGTGTACATAATCTCGTTTTCAACACATATACTACATGCGGTGCAAATGACAATAAATTCTCTCTGACTCTGATTTGTAAAAATTCGTAAGAATCTGGGCCGATATTCACAGGGACTTAGCAAAAAAATAAACCTCAAACGCAGAAACTAATTTGACATTGTATGGCCAATGGTCGCAGCCCAAGAAACCTTTAGACCCAGGAATGAAAATGATCCGGACTGTTGGGTTCATTCGGGTGGCAAAACCAGATAATTGGGCGGTATTGTGGGAAAACCGGTAACGCGTGCATTTATGGCTTTCTTTAAGGAAGACACTGAAGAGCTCCCATTAATTTGCTGGCACTCACTCAAACTAGGGCTGTGTAGTAATATCGATTTTGCAATATACAGTATATATCAATTTTTTCTTTCCTAGAAAAAAATAGATATTCATCCGCAAGTATCGTAACATCCAACTGTCACCCTGCTCACTCACTGCTTGCTTCACTGGGAGAGTGATTGGGTCATCCAGCCACTAGTGTCGCTGTAGAGCATTTATGCCAAGTTATCCGCCTAGTAGATACTTGATTTACACAGAAGAAGTGCGGGCAGCGTAATGGCGGCAAATATCGTTCCAGCACCCTCTTGCTTTAAAGCAGATGTGTGGGCGCACTTTATCTTCAATAAGAAGAAGGATAGCAACTTTATGGATTAAACTCACTACCGTACTTTACAAATGCATGTAAGCTACAGTTTTTACTGTTTCAATTAAAAGAAACATGTTTTCTCACCACTTATTTTATTCATTTTGTCCAGCTGTCAACTTTATGTCTGTGTCCATGTCTAACCAGAGCCAGGTATTGTGTAGTTGGTGCTTTTCAAAGTCAAAGTCAAAGTCAACTTTATTGTCAGATCTGCAATATGTACAGTGCAGGACATACACAGGACCGAAATTGCGTTTCTCTCAGTCCCTCGGTGCAACAGTAAACATCTAAACATTGAAACACTGAAACATATAATAATAGACATAAGCATAAAAATAGTAAAACTAACACTGTCCTGTGTGTTTTTTTTTTTGTTTTTTTTTGCATAGTGGTATAAAAAAAGAGTATAAAAAGTATAACTAAAATAAACTAAAGGTTTCTAGCATTGACATTTGCAAAGTGGCAAAGCAGCGAATGAGTCAATGTACACAGTATATGTATGAGGTAGTAGTTGATGTTGTTGTAGAGGCAAAAAGTGGCATATGCAGTAAGGCACATTGGGCATCCCTAAATAAGACCGTTCAGAGCACACTGTATATGTACCAGCAGTGGTGTAGATATTAAAGTAGTGTAAATAAATGTAAACAGTAGTAATTACATGTAAGCAGTAGTAATAAAAGTAAACAGTATTAATAAATGTAAACAGAGAATGTAAACAGTATTATGATTATAGGCAGTGATGTAATACAGACATTAGTGCAATTATGAGAAGTAGTGCAAACTGTATGAGCACATGACCGAGAGTTTAGTGAAAACCCGTTTGGTGACACAGAGTCTAGTGTTAAAAACTTTGTGTTGAGTGATAATATGTGAGAAAGTTTTAGTGTTAAGGCAGTTCAAATGGGAGGGGAGGCAGAGCAGGCAGAGTGTTTAGCATTCTGACTGCCTGATGAACAGAGCTGTCTCTCAGTCTGCTGGTTCGAGCCTGGAGACTCCTCAGTCTCCTTCCTGATGGCAGCAGTCTGAAGCAGCTGTGTAGTGGGTGTGTGGGATCACCTGCCATGCGGTGGGCTTTCCGAGTGAGGCGTTTGCTGTGTAAGTCCTGCAGTGAGGGCAAGGAGGTGCCCACGATCTTCTCAGCTGCTCTCACAATGCGCTGGAGGCTCTTGCGGCAGGATGCAGTACATGCACCAAACCACACAGTGATGCAGCTGGTCAGGACACTTTCTATGGCACCTCTGTAGAAGGTGCTCATGATGGGGGTTGAAGCTCCAGCCCTTTTCAGCTTGCGGAGAAAGTAGAGACGCTGGTGAGCCTTCTTTGCCAGTGCTGCAGTGTTCCTGCTCCAGGACAGGTCCTTTGAGACGTGCACTCCCAGGAACTTGGTGCTGTCTACTCTCTCCACTGCGGTGCTGTTGATGGTCAGAGGGGATGTTGGGCATCCCTCTTCCTGAAGTCCACAACAATCTCCTTTGTCTTCTCCACGTTGAGAGTGAGATTGTTGTGTCCGCACCACAAGGCCAGGCGGCTCACCTCGTTCCTGTAGTCCGTCTCATCGTTGTTGCTGATGAGACCTACCACTGTTGTGTCGTCCGCAAACTTGATGAAGTGGTTGGAGCTGTACGATGGTGTGCAGTCGTGTGTTAGCAGGGTGAATAGAAGGGGGCTCAGCACACATCCTTGTGGGGCCCCTGTGTTCAATGTGATGGTGCTAGATGTGTTACTCCCGACTCCGTACTGTCTGTGGTCTCCCGGTCAGGAAGTCTAGCAGCCAGTTACACATTGAGGTGTTCAGCCCCAGACTGTCCAGTTTAAGGATGAGCTGTTGGGGGATGATGGTGTTGAATGCCGAGCTGAAGTCGATGAACAACATTCTAACATAGGAGTCCTTCGTGTCCAGATGTGTGAGAGCTGTGTGGAGGGCAGAGGAGATGGCATCGTCGGTTGAGCGATTAGGTCGGTATGCAAATTGGAAGGGATCCAGGGAGGCAGGGAGGACAGATGTGATGCTTTTCATGACTAGCCGTTCAAAGCACTTCATCAGGATGGGGGTGAGTGCTACTGGGCGATAGTCATTGAGGCATGCGGGCGTTGCCTTCTTTGGGACAGGGATGATGGTGGTGGCTTTGAAACAGGTGGGGACGATGGCCTGGCTCAGTGAGATGTTAAAGATGTCCGTGAAGACCGCTGCGAGTTCCCCTGCACAGTCCTTCAGCACACGACCAGGTATGTTGTCAGGACCAGAGGCCTTCCGGGCGTTAATCTTGATGAATGATCGCCTTACGCTGTCTGAGGACAGCGTCAGCACCTGGCCATCAGGAGAGGGGGGGAGTTTATGTGCTGGTGTGCTGTTACTTGCCTCGAACCGAGCAAAGAACTCATTCAGTTCATTCAGCGCAGAGGCTGAGCTGTCACAGGTCTGGGGGGGTGGTTTGTAGTTTGTGATGGTCTGTATTCCCTGCCACAGACTGCGTGTATCCCTGCTGTCCTTGAAACGGTGAGCTATTTTCCCAGAATACTGCTTCTTTGCCTTTCTGATGCCCCGGTCCAGGTTGTTTCTGGCTGCCCTCAGGCCCACCTGATCTCCCGCTTTGAAGGCAGCATTCCTGGCTCTCAGGAGTCTGTAAACCTCAGCTGTCAGCCATGGCTTCTGGTTAGCCCGAACAGTGATGGTTTTAAGGTTGGTTACATCATCAATGCACTTGGTGATGTATGAACATACAGTGTCTGAGTACTCCTGGAGACATGTGGTGTTGTTTGTGGTAGCAGCTTCTTTGAACATACTCCAATCTGTGGTGTCAAAACAGTCCTGGAGTGCCTCTGAAGACCCCTCTGGCCACACTCGTATCTGCTTGCGGACTGGTTTTGTGACTTTCACCAGTGGCCTGTATGCTGGCTTTAGCATAACACAGATATGGTCAGAAGCACCAATGTGGGGGAGGGGGATGGCTCTGTAGGAATTTTTCATGGTGGTGTAAACCTGGTCCAGGGTGTTGTTTCCTCTTGTTGCAAAGTTTATGTTTCTGTATGTTTTTGGAAGAACACTCTTTAAATCTGCATGGTTGAAATCACCAGCCGTGATGAGAAAAGCATCAGGGTGGGCTGTTTGTTGCTCACTGATGTGCAGATATAGTTCATTTAGTGCCTCACCTCTATCTTTGCTGTTGGAGCTTGGGGGGATATATACAGCAACAATCATAACAGCTGTAAACTCCCTCGGTAAAAAGAACGGTCTGCATTTAATAGTCATGAACTCCACTAAATGTGAGCAGTGTTTGTAGACCACAGCAGCATCACGACACCATGCGTTGTTGATGTAAACACAGAGCCCCCCTCCCCTTTTCTTACCTCCCTCGAGGGTTCGGTCCGCTCTGTAGCATGTTAGCTGCTCCAGCTGAATAGCATGGTCCAGAACGTTGTTGTTGAGCCACGTTTCCGTGAATACAAACACACAGCAGTCTCTCACAGTCTTTTGTGTCGTTCGCAGCAGGCGTATATAATCCAATTTGTTGTCCAAGGAGCGCACGTTAGCCAGAACCATGGATGGAATAGCCGGCCTGTGTGGGCTAGCTGCTAGCCTAGCTCTGATACCTCCGCGTTTACCCCGCTTCTGTTTCCTGTCACGCCGCTTGTGGCGTTTCCATGGCGGGCGCGGTGAAGCGTCACGCCGCTTGTGGTACTTCCACGGCGGGCGCGATGAAGGGAAGGTCGGGGCTGGCTTCCAGAGCAGCTCGCAGTCACGAAGCTGATGTAACTCCACCTCAAGCTCATGTAGCTTCTCCTGGAGTTCGCTGTTTATTCCCACATGAGCGGTTTTTCCGACATCAAGCAGGAATTCACGGCTATACTTGCGTTCTTGAACACGTAGACAAGACAAAGACGTGCCGGCAAGTTGCGGCGTGCAGGACAAGACAGACGAAAGCACCGTGTTGCTGGGAGAGAGAGAAGCCGCAACGTTTGCACGCGCCGCCATGTTGGAACATAATCATAGTTCAATCTTAAAATATATATATATGTTGTGCCATTTTATGGAAAGTTCAAAGATGATGTCAGGGGAGCTTTAATGCCTGTTATTCATATACACTAATATATTTGGAAAACAAACATGCACCAAAGACAATATTTATAACTTTTAAAGTGATTATTAAAAATGTTTATTCCTTAAATGTTTGACAAAATGTTTGTTTTATAGATTTCAAAATGTTTTAAGAAAAGTTCTTCAGACCATCCCTGCATGCCACACTGGACTCTTACAACAGAACCCTGTGGCTCTCAAACTTTTCAACTCCTTTCTTCTTTCCTACACAAAGAACAATAAAATTAATCCTGCACCACAATAAACACTTTAATGTTTCTGTCTGAACCTGACCTGTTTTAGAACTTAAATGTTGGTATTTTTATATTCTTTGGTATTTTTTATATCTTGTGTGATTGTTGTGTATTCCTTATACTGAAATTATGGCACAACAATTTTCTGTGGGATCAATACAATTCTATCTTATAAGCTTATACAGTTCAGAGTGAAAAAGTCTGTTGGATAAAAGAGGAAACGTTTCTACAATTTTTTTTAACCCATGTACCCATTCAGAGGACCTAATAATAATAAAAAAAATCCCCAGAATGTTGTATGTGATGTGTCACGTGACACTTTCTGAACGGCCCGTGAATGCAGCTCGAGGCGCGCTCCACAGTGTCACGTGACACTTTCTGATTGGGCGGGTTTTGGGCGGTGTTTTACAGATTTTTGGGCTGGAAAACCTGGAATCTATCTGGCAACACTGAGGATGGCTGAAAACGTGGATAGTCCGTTCTTGCAGTTCCTGCAAAACCGTGGAGTAAACCTGTGTTTTACATATGATGTGTAGTATCGCCCCGGTGCACAAAATCATGCTGCGGACTGTCTCTCCAGGCTGCCTCTCCCATCTGAAGGAAACATGGAACCAGTGAGGGAGTCTGAGTTGGTGGCTCTGCTAACTACAGAACTGAAAGCTCTCTCAGTGAAGGACTTCACTGTGGCATGTGAACTATGTCCAGAACTTTCTGCTCTGAGGCTGTAAATGATAAAAGGATGGCCCAGAACAGCAAAGTCCTTACCTGCACTGCTTCAGCCTTACTTTGCTGTCAGAAATGAACTTTCACTCCAAGACGTGACCCTCAGCGACGGTTGGTTCCTGTGGCCCTAAGGAAGCAGCTGGTGAGCCTGGCACACGAGACACACCAAGGCATCGTCCGCACAAAACAGAGGCTGCGGGACTTATACTGGTGGCCGAGCATGGACGCGTGTGTGCAGGAGAGCATCAGCGCATGTGTGACATGCCAGATGAACGACAAAAGTGCTAAAACACATGTT
>JBBPBX010020664.1:7369-43136 GCA_038048925.1 Garcialebias charrua | reverse complement strand
CTGCCAGAGACGTTCAACTTGTTGGTAGAGGTCTTCTGGTGCTGGGGTGAAGGACGTAAGATAGCAGGAAGCAGCAGTAGAATCCATACTGTCTGGACCCTGAAGTGCCCAACCAAGGCTTGTGTGGATTGCTGTTGGACTGCCCTTTGGACCGAATCTCACTGGCTCTTTTGCTGTGATCAAGTGTGTGTAGTCAGCACCAATTAATAACAACGGCTGCACTTCACTAAAGTCAGAGATTGGAAGACCCTGTAGATGGCGGTAACGTCTCTGTAATGCAGTTGTAGGGTATGATTGTTCTGCTAAAGCTAGCTGGCCTGCTGTATAGGCAGCTTTAATGTGGTGGCGCTCCTTAGAGTTCCCTAGTGGGGCAACATAGAAGGAAACAGACTCACCAGCCAGATGGGCCACGTCTTGGCGAATAGTGCGTAGAGTGAGGGTCTCTGTTTTACCTTTAAGGCCTAGACGTTGGGCAGCTGCTGGTAGAATTATTGTCCTTTCAGCCCCATCATCCAGGATGGCATGGGTCTTCAGTGACCTCCGGCCGTGAGTTATTAGGATGGGCACCACCTTGAGATACACTTTTCCTCCTTGCTTAGAGGTGCTGAGCGTGGCTTGGTCGCGTGGTGTGATGAGGTAGACACGCGAGTCTGACTTGGCAACATCATGTAGAACTCTCAGATGAATCTCCTGACACTCACTGCATGGTTTCTTTAAAGTGCAGGCTTCAGGTTGGTGGTTGGTCCTCCCACAATTACGACAGCGCTTACCACGTTCAAGCCATCTCCTGACTTCTTCTGGTGAATGCTGTACAATAACAGAGCACTGGGATATATAGTGCTCTGTGCTCTTACAGAAGAGACATAGCTTCTTGAATCTTTGTGACTTGAAGTCTGAGTGGGCTGCCTCTGCAGGAAGACTGTTATCAGCTTTGAGTTCATCAAAGCCATGATAGACAGAAACAGATTGTGCTCGAGGCTTTGGAGCTGGAGCGTGTCTTTCTCTCCTGGAGGCAGGTGGCTCTTCAGGGCGGTGGCGCTGTGCCATTTTTGCAGAGAGTCTTTGAGCTTCTGCCTTTACTTTGAGCCAACTGGCAAGGTCTCTGAGGTTGTAGGGGTTGAGTTGACTTGTGTTGAAACGACCTTGTGTCTGGAGGTGCTCTACAAAACTCTCTCAGGTACCTGGGAAGCTTACTCAACAGTCTGTCGACGTGACCAGTTGACATTGTTTCTGTACCATTTGGTCCCTCTAATGAAGTGAGCATTCCTACTGGCAGGTCAACACTGAGAGCAAAGCTCACGAAGCCTTTTGTATCCCCAGATCTTACATCAGGGCCGTTTAAGATAGTAGCAATCTCACTCTGTGCTAGCTGATGTGGTTGTCCATATTGCCTCTGTAGGGCCTCCATAGCAGCTGTGTAAGGTTGGGTATACAGGTGGTCCCCGACTTACGAGCGCCCTGACCTACGAGCGTTCGACTTTACGAGATTATCATAATTAATAAAAATATGAAAAAAAAAAAAAAATTTTTTTTTTTTTTTTTGGGTTTAAATGTTCTTAATTTCATGTGTTGCAGCTGTGAATGTTTTAAATGGCTTTATATATACGTAAAGTATCATTATTATCATTTTTTTAAATAATTTCGTGCTTTTTTGAACACTGCCGAGACTGGAACTAATGAATGAACTGGTATTCCGGTACTGCTGAAACTGGAACTAATGAATGTAAAATGGCGGAGCCGCCATTTTACATTCATTACTTCCGGTCTCGGTCGGCAGTCGGCTTTTGGAGGACTGTTTCTCCCATAAGAGCATGCCTCATACGGATAAATTAACTGGAAACACTCCCTGAACTCTGTGAATGTCTCAGGACTGGAGCAGCAAACGCGATCGCTTCGCCAAGCGCTCCTACAGCACCGCGCGAGACCAGCAGCTCATGGTATGAGCTAAGCTAACATGCTAAACCGGACCCCACCAGAGCTGTTGCTTCGACAGCCGGCTTTGTGCGATCAGAGGTCCCTGGAGCTCGCCTCGATGTCGGACTGGAAGCCGAAGACATCGGGGGACAACGAGCTAACTTGGAATAACAAAGCCGACAGCATTTTTGGAGATGCAGATAAACCGGACTGCCCGGAGATGTCTCAGGCATGGAGAAGCTGCGGACTGGATTAGCAACGAGCTAACATTAGCCTCGTAGCTGCACCCTCGTAGCTCTCCGACAGCCGGCTTTGTGCGATCAGAGGTTCCTGGAGCTCGCCTCGATGTCGGACTGGAAGCCGAAGACATCGGGGGACAACGAGCTAACTTGGAATAACAAAGCCGACAGCATTTTTGGAGATGCAGATAAACCGGACTGCCCGGAGCTGCGGATTCGGGGGAGCTAATGCTAACAGATGCAGCTGAAGGCGGCGCAAGCAGACGGCTTTCGGTAAGTTATTAAAACTTTTTCTGTATGAAGTTAGGATACTAACAGTCCTTTCTGTCTGGACTAGACAGTTGCACTGCACTTTGACTGCACATAGAGCGCGCGGAGGGGGGGGCGAGAGACGACGTGTCTGTCGTGTGAAAACAAAAGGCAGAGAAAAGCACTGTTGTACCGAAAAAACTGTATAGGTATGTGTTTATAGATGAATGTGTGGTGTAATGTGCTAGCTAACTGCTTGTAAATAAAGTGTTGTGCATGTTTAAGGATCAGCATGTACGCTTGTTCAGTCTCATGTTGATAAACGGGTGTGCGCTGCAGCGCTAGCGTCTTTTTTCTATTTGCGAGCAAAGTTCCGGTTTTACGAGATAGCCACTGCGGGCCGTTCCGATGTACGAATTTTCGGTTTACGAGCAACTCATAAGTACGGAACTCGCTCGTAAGTCGGGGACCACCTGTAATGTCTGCAAGACTGAGCAATCAGCTTGGCCTCCTCCAGGACTAGACGCTCCATAAGTACACAGTATTTGTAGTGCTCAGAAAGCTCTGTATGGGGATCGAGCAGGTGGTCTAGTGCCATCTTAAGGTCAGTAAATTCTCTCTCACTATCACGAACCAGCTTGGGCAGTTCAGGTACAGGAACAGGCTGCTTCGGCGGCTGGAAACTGTATGTGGGCTGTGGCATGGTGTACTGTGGCAGGAAAGAACTGTATCCATGGGGAGCTGGCCCTACCATGACAGGCACTGGCTGGTAGACCGTCTGTACTGCAGGAGGCTGAAGCTGGAGGACAGGTTGTGGAGATGGACCTGGCTGATAACCTGGCGGTTGCAAGATGGGCTGCGTAGTAATAATCGGTGGGGGCTGGTGCATAGGAGGTGCATTGATGACTTGTGTATGCTGATACACAGGCTGTACAGCATTAACTTGCGTGGGCTGATACACCGGCTGTGCAGTTTGATACACAGGCTGTGTAACATTAACTTGCGTGGGCTGATAGACAGGCTGTGTGGTGTTACCTTGTGTGGGCTGATACACAGGCTGTGGCACTGCCATAAGGGTGTAGAGGTTCTGGCCCTGAAGCATAATATTGTTTGGTAGTGATGTGGGTTGCAGCACATGACGTGGTGTTGCTGGAGCCAGGGGTTGACGTGCTGGTGTTGACACAGCTGGATGTGGCTGGTATTCTGTATGGGCTGGACCTGTATAATTGGGCTGGTATTGTTGAGCATTTACAGCTGTAGTCACGGGATTCATTATTTGATAGGCTGGTTGGTATAACGTAGATATTGTGGGTTGTAACATGCTCATTGTAGTGGAGAGTGGTTGCCTGATGTCAGCTCCAAACTGTGATGTAGATGTTAATGTAACTGGAAGAGACCA
The DNA here is from genome assembly GCA_038048925.1 of Garcialebias charrua. NCBI lineage: Eukaryota > Metazoa > Chordata > Actinopteri > Cyprinodontiformes > Rivulidae > Garcialebias > Garcialebias charrua. Next base: position 39,335 of record JBBPBX010020664.1, on the reverse strand, counting down.
GGTTGTACTGTCTGGCCGAAGACTTAACTTAAAAGATGTTGCTTGTTGGGATGCTAGAGAACTAGGTTCACTTGAGCAGTCATCTGTGATGGGATAACTTTGCAGGCTGCCTTCACTTAGGGCAGGAGATGGGGTCCTTTCACACCCCACTGGTGAGCCAGGCTGGGTATTAGCTTGTAGTACTGTGTTGTACTGGCTTGCCTTATCGACTGCCGCCGCTGGGAAATGACACTGTGATAGCCCAAGTGAAAGTAGCTGGCCATGCTGAATAGCAGACTTGGTCTGCAGGCTGAGTGACTGCAGCTGCTGTGCACTGGCACCTAGTTTGTCATCTTGATGAGGGGCAGCATAAGACATTATCGACTGAGGAAGGTTAACCTGGTAGTCCTGGAGGTGAGCTGGTAGCTGGCGTGGCCGTTCTGTTAATCTTGATGTGTCCATTTTGCTGATATGAGTGAAGTAATCCGGCTCAGAAGGACCATATGTTATGGAGAGTTAGGACTGTATGTTGATTTTTGAAGAAATTAGCTGGAGCACTTCACCCACACAGACACTCCGGTCAGAGAGCGAGTCCAGACACAGCAAGATAGTGTTTTTCTTGGAGTTTAATTAATTATCCAGTTTGTTTACAGCATGAAGTTTCCCTTTGTGAGCTGTCTATTCTTCATAACTGATAGTACTGTAACTGGCATTAACTGTCCCTTTTTCTGTCTGTCTGGTATCTGAAATAAAAGAAAACGGCTAAATAAGAACAAGCTAACAAATAGCTTAGCTTACCCTTAATATTACAACAAGACAGAACCTTAAACATGAAATAAACATTTCTTGGGCTGTCTCATTTTGCGCCAAAATCGCCACCCCATTTATATATGAAAAGAAGAAATTAGCGCTCATTAACAGTGCAGATGTCCAGCCTCTCATTAAGAAACCCACTCTTGACCCCTCTGTTCTTGCTAACTACAGGCCCATCTCCAAACTGCCATTTCTTTCAAAAATGCTCGAGAAGGTTGTGTACAACCAACTATCAGCATATTTGGAAGAACAGAACATTCTCGAGGTTTTACAGTCTGGTTTTAAAGCTCTGCACAGTACAGAATCTGCTCTTTTAAAGGTTTTTAACGACATATTTTTAGCAACGGACTCTGGTGACAGTGTTGTCCTCCTGCTTTTAGATTTATCATCTGCTTTTGACACCGTGGACCATAACATCTTACTATGTCGTTTGAAACAATGGGGGGGTGTCAGCGGTGCAGCACTGAACTGGTTTAGGTCCTACTTAGCCGACCGTACTTTCTGTGTCCGCCTTGGTGACCATGAGTCCTCCTCTGCTCCTCTTCTGTGTGGGGTTCCTCAGGGCTCAGTCTTAGGCCCCCTCCTCTTCACACTATACCTGCTCCCTCTTGGCTCCATTCTTAGAAAATATGGGATCTCCTTTCATTGTTATGCGGATGATACGCAGATTTATGTCCCGCTTCAGAAAAAGGACTCCAACTCTCTGGCCCCTCTGTTTTCATGTCTGGAGGACATCAAAGCCTGGATGGCTGTGAACTTTTTAAAGTTTAATGAGGGGAAGACTGAGGTGATGGTTTTTGGAAGCTCAACTGAGACTCCCAAGGTCAATGTTGGTTCCTTGGCTCAATACATCAGACCTATTGTTACAAACCTGGGGGTCAAGATCGATGCAGGACTAAAATTTGAAAACCACATCAGAGCAGTTGTTAAAACTAGTTTTTTCCACCTGAGGCAGCTGGCTAAGGTGAAGCCAATTCTTTCCAAGCAGAATTTTGAAACAGTAGTTCACGCCTTTGTGACCACACGACTGGACTACTGTAACGCACTCTATATAGGAATCAGTGATTCCTGTATCTCTCAGCTTCAGAGGGTACAGAACGCCGCTGCACGACTTTTAACTGGCACACGAAAGTTTGACCACATTACTCCTGTTTTAACCTCCCTGCACTGGCTGCCCATACATTACAGGATTCATTTTAAAGTTCTTTTATTTGCTTTTAAAGCGCAAAATGGTCTTGCCCCGCCCTATCTGTCCGAGTTGCTGCAGCCATACGCACCCTCTCGATCCCTCAGGTCATGTGATCAGCTGCTCCTGAGTGTCCCAAAGACAAAACGCAAGCTCAGAGGAGACCGTGCTTTTGCTGTGGCAGCTCCTAAACTGTGGAACAACCTTCCCTTGAACATCAGACAGGCCTCTTCCCTGTCTGTTTTTAAATCTCTTCTTAAAACCCATCTCTTCTCCCTGGCCTATGACACCATCTGCGATGTTGACTTTTAATAATTTTAGTCGCTTGTTTTATCTGAGTGTATGTTTCCTCAACTTTTATTATGTGACTTTTATTTATTTTAATTATTTTATTACCTGATTGTGATTGTTTTGTTGTGTGTACAACACTTTGGTCCTGTAGGTGTTTAAAGTGCTCTATAAATAAAGCTGGTATGGTATGGTATGGCATTAAGCTCACCTTTGTCACAAACGCAGACAGGCATCAACGATAGAAAACACCAACGGCTATAAAAACCAACGGCTTTCTCAGCTCTATTTATCCCCAAGGACCCCTTAGCTGTCTAACAAGATGCCTGATGTAAAAAATACGAATTAGCTGTCTAACGTAAAAAATACACATTAGCTGTCTAACAATATGCCTGAACAAAAACAATGCATAAATACTGGGGAATTTATAACAGTCACAGTTTAAGAGGGTGATTGGGCGGTAGTTGTCTAGAACTTTTCTGTCTTTTTCTGGTTTTGGAATAAGTGTGATAATTCCCTGCTTCATGCTGTGTGGAAGAGAGTTATTATCTATGGTCTCTTGAACGACCTGGAATACAAATTCTCTGAGACAGTCCCAAAAATGTCTATAGAAATTAGCAGTAAGGCCATCAGGGCCGGGGGATTTATCAAGTTTCAAACTCATGATAGTACGGTCTAGCTCTTCTATATTAATATCTTTGTCACAGTTTTCCTTGAAATCCACGGAGATCTGAGGGATGAATTGTTTCACTTGGTCTAACAGGAGGTCGCTATCTTGAGATGAAAAAGAGGAGCTGTAAAGCTTTTGATAAAAGTTGCTAATTTCTTTTGCTATTAAAGTTTGGTCTGTACACTCCTCATTGTTAATAAGGAGTGACTGAATGTGTTTTTTAGTTTGCCTCCTCTTTTCTAGTCTACAGAAGTAAACACTGTTTTTTTCTCCTTCTTCAATCCATTTAGCTCTGGATCGGATAAAAGCACCCCGGGCCTTTCTTTCATAGATGGCGTCTAGTTTAGTTTGTAATAATAATAATAATAATAATCATTTTATTTAAAAGCGCCTTTCATGACACCCAAGGACACTTAACAAACCAACACAGTGAATACAGAGCAAACATTATCAGCGACAAATTGAAATATAAAATACATAAAGGATATAAAATGGAAGACAAAAATACATTTAGTAAAGTTAGTGATAAGCTAGTCTAAAGAGATGGGTTTTCAGGGCAGTCTTGAACAGAGAAAGGGAGGTGGTGTTTCGAAGGTCTGGCGGTAGGGCGTTCCAGAGGTGAGGGGCAGAGCAGGTGAAGGCCCTGCTCCCCATGGTGGAGAGGCGGGCAGAGGGTACATGGAGTTGTAGTGAAGAGGAGGACCTGAGAGAGCGTGATGGGATGGAGATTTGTAGGATGTCAGATAGATAAGGAGGGGCAAGGTTGTGGATAGCTTTGAACGTGAGGAGTAGAATTTTGAAGATGATGCGTGATTTAACCGGGAGCCAGTGGAGCTGCTGCAGGACAGGAGTGATGTGGTTATAGTAGGAGGTTTGAGTGATGACACGGGCAGCTGAGTTCTGGACCATCTGTAACTTGTGGAGAGATTTGTTGGGGAGGCCGTAGAGAAGGGAGTTGCAGTAGTCAATACGGGAAGTCACAAGACTGTGCACCAGGATGGCTGTGGAGCGGGGTGTGAGAGAAGGGGTGTAAGGTCAGAAGGTTATTTTTGTCCGCATCATTTAGTGTCTGTTTAACACATAATAAGTTTAAATCCTTAACTAATTTTGTTTCTACCAGGTCATTATTTTTTTTTATTTTTTTTTTGCTAAAGGAAATAGAATGAAGCCGTATCTTATATTTTAGGTATTCCCATTTTGAGGTGTGGGTTATTATTGATTCATCTAGAAATATCTTTTTTACTAGTTCTTTGATTTCTTTAAAATAGAGATCATTTTTTAAGAGATCTGCATTGAATTTCCAGTATCCTGCATGTCTTAAAGTATCAGGAACAGGAGTAATTAGTAAATTGATGCTGCAATGATCTGTAAGGGGAGTTTTAGACATGTCACAATCTGATGTTAGTAGGGATGCACCGATAAATCGGCCGGCCGATCGATCGGCTCCGATTTCCTTAATTTGGGGAGATCGGTGATCGGCCGATCTTTAAATGAGAAGCCGATTTTATCTACCGATTTTATCTGCCTCAGCAAAGGTTGGAAAATCCTGAAAATTTAGGGTGCATTTTGACCTTTTAACACCTGAAAATTGGTATCGGCCAAAATCGGAATCGGCAGGTCAGACTTTCTAAAAATCGGTGATCGGCCAGAAAATTGAAATCGGTGCACCCCTAGCATAGTTGCCAAGTCCGCTTATTTCAAGCGGCATTGGGCCTGTTTTTTCCTGGAGTCGCTTTTAAATTCGGTGAGCCGCTTGTGGCGGTTTTTTGTGCTTACCGTGGGCGTTGCGTCGCTTATTTGGGCTTGTTTTGTAAAATGTACTCCTGAAGTTATTTTAAAGGTATTTTTGATGTTTCTCTGCACACTTAATAAATATTCTGGTTTGGTGCTGATGTAGCTTTATTGTTTAAACTGCACAATACACTTATCAGACGGCACGATCCTGCATTACTCCGTTCTCTGCACTTTCTATCTTCACACACACACTGAACCCGCGTGCCTACGTCACGCTCTCTCTCTCGCGGTGCGTTCACTGACACTCTGTAATATACATGCACGAACACTGCTGTATACATTACAGTATTGTGACATCATTTTTGAACTTTGCATATAGTGACACCACATATATATCTTGTATCATTCAACTATGTTCGTTTTTAGCAAACAAAATGATAAATTAATGAAAATTACTTTCAAAGTGAGTTTAAAATTAAAAACCGTGTTTCTTCACGGGACATCCGACTACACGCGAATGCAACATTGTTCTTTATTCTTTGTCTAGACAAGACAATGCTCTAAGTGGGGTAAATATGGAAAAAAAATATAATAAAGATTGGGAGAAAGAGCGTGCTCTTCAAGACTGGATCCGACCACAGATGGGAGAAAAATGCAAAACGTATGACTGAATACGTTCCTTAATGTATAATTTTGCTAGTTATATGTAATGCCATAATAAATATGTTTATACTGTTTAAAACTGCCTTTTTTTTACACAATGGGATGGGTTGCCAGCAGGGCTTTTTTTGGGCTTTAAAAAAAAGAGCGAGTCACTTGTTTGTGCTTGTTTTGAAGGAGCTGATCGCTTCTTTCGGTCTGGAGATCTGGCAACCCTGACCCCTAGATGTTAGTTTGAGGATATCATCCGTACCTAACCAGAAATCAATTCTAGATCTGCTTGAAGCATCTGGTCTGAACCAAGAAAATTGCTTTTGGTTATCATGTTTCTCTCTCCATAAGTCAATAAGTCCTAAGTTGTTACAGAAATCAGACATAATGTGGTTTGGACGGGAGTTTTCATATTTGTTTGGGTGTCTGTCAAAACTTTCATTCATAACCATATTCCAGTCCCCGCCTAATAATACAAAGTTTGTTGGGAATCTTTGTTTAAGTTGTTTAACATTAACTTCAATAGTTGTAAGAAGCTCCTTATTTTTTGAAGTGTTGCAGTAGCCATAAATGTTACCTAGGATTATTAGTGCATCCTCGATGTGTAATATGGAGAGAGACCAATGACCATCACTATCATTTTTTGTAAATATTATTTTCCCTGGGAAGTTATTCATTAATATAGCCACACCAGCTGACTTGGATGTGCCATGTGAATAAATAATTTTTTCTCCCCATTGGTTTGACCAAAATTTTTCATCGGAGTCAGTAGAATGAGTTTCTTGAAGAAGAATACAGTGTGGGTTCTTGTTTTTACAGTACAGAAATATCGCCTTTCTTTTGACAATCTCTCTGAGGCCCCTTACATTTAAAGACATAAACTTAAGATTGGTTTTTAAAGACATAAAATAAAAAAATAAAAAGAATAACTATACAAACCTTAAAATTTGAGGATTAGTTAGAGTAGAATTAACTTAAGGCAAGCCCCTATAAAAGTCAAATATTGCCCTTTTTTGTTATAACATTCAGAAGAGAAAGAACACTCTTGCATCTGAAAAAACAAAACAAAAAAAAAACACTGAACTTAAACCAACTTCACTCCTTTTTCATTCAGATGAGAACAATAAGGAACACAGGAGTGCATGTAAGAAGAACTGTTCTGAAAAACGCTTACCGGTAATTGAGAATAATAAGTAAACTGTATTCAGAAAAGAGACGAGGCTTTGATCACCTTGCCGTCGATCACTGCAACATGACCTCTGTAAAAAGCCACCTTGCTCTGAGATCTGGCTTTTGTAATTTTAGGCCACAGTTCTTCTCTTGCCAGACGGTCTTCTTTTATGAAATCTTGAGCAAAACGAAGGCCTTGTTCTTTACACACCGTTGAATCCTTCGTCACTTTCCAAACCATGTCACGATAGCGCCTCCTGGTGAACTGTATGATGACCTGACGGGATCGACCTGCTTCTTTTCTTCCAACTCGGTGTATCGTGTCGATCACATCTTCCACCTGGTCTGCCCACTGCGGTAAGATTCTTGAGAGCAGCTGCTCTGCCTTTTCTCTGACATTTTCTCCATCTTGCTCTTTGAGCCCCGACAGCCTGAGGTTCCATCTGCTCTTGTATCTTTCAGCTTCCAGAAGTTTCTCCTTCAGAGCTGTGTTTTCTTTTTCCACTGTAGCCATCTTTTGTTCAAGATTTTCTACAGTAGATTTACATTTGGTTATGTCGAGCGTATTCTGGTCCACTTGGAGTGTAATACGAGCGACCATTTCTGAATTTTCTTTCAGCTGTCTACCAAAGTCCTCCTCTCCAGTCCTCCTCTCCTCCTCTCTCTGGGTTCCTCTCCAGCACTGAGGAGCTGACAAACCAGTTTGACTCTGTTTGTTTAAAGGCTTTGGATCTAGTAGCGCCTATTAAACCGAGAAGACCAAAACTCAGGGCCGAACCGTGGCTGAATGACACAACCAGAGCTGCTAGGCAGCAATGCCGAAAGGTGGAGAGGAAATGGAAAAAAGACAGTCTGCAGGTCTCTTTTCAGATGGTAAAAGATAGCTGGCGCCGATATCAGAAAGCAGTGAAAACTGCTAAATCACAATACTTCTCTGATATCATTGCTGCAAACTCTCGTAACCCTCGAGTTCTGTTCTCCACCCTAAACTCTGTTCTCCACCTCACTGAACAATCACCCATGGAAGCCTCGACTGAGCTGTGCGAGAACTTCCAACATTTCTTTTTAGATAAAATCGCAACCACCAGGGCTCTCATTTCTCCTCCATCTCACGATCCATCCATCCCACCTCAATCTGTTGCTGTGTTTGAACATTTTGAACCAGTCTCTCTGTCCTCTCTAGAGCAGGTCATGTGCAGCCTGAAACCATCTGGCTCCCCCTTCGATGTGGTCCCCCCTCGGCTTCTAAAGGAGGTTTTTCACACTCTAGGTCCCTCCATTCTCTCGATTGTAAATAGCAGTCTATCTTCGGGTGTGGTGCCAAAATCATTAAAACATGCTGCTGTTCAACCCCTCCTGAAAAAACCAAACCTCGACCCGTCAGTATTATCCAATTTCAGGCCTGTCTCCAGACTCCCATTTGTTTCTAAACTTCTAGAGAAAATAGTTGAGTCCCAACTAAAGTGCTTCCTGGAGGATCACGCTATCCCCGAGCTATTCCAGTCTGGCTTCAAATCCCTCCACAGCACTGAGACTGCCCTACTGAAGGTTTTTAACGACATCTTTCTATCCACAGATACTGGTGACTCTGTGCTGCTTGTCCTATTGGACCTCACATCCGCTTTCGACACCATCGACCATGAGATCCTCATTGCTAGGTTGGAGCAGTGGGTGGGCATCTCAGGATCAGCCCTAAACTGGTTCAGATCCTACCTCTCTGACAGGTCTTTTTGTGTGTCCATCAATGATTTTACTTCTGCAGTGGCGGCTCTTAAATGGGGGGTTCCGCAGGGGTCCATCCTGGGTCCTCTCTTGTTCTCCTTATACCTGCTGCCACTCGGTGCTATTTTCCGGAAACACAATATACCTTTCCACTTCTACGCTGATGACTGTCAAATCTACTTCCCCCTAAGACAAAATGGTACAGGCTCTATTCAACCTCTGCTCGACTGCCTGGCTGACATCAGGGACTGGATGGCTTTAAATTTCTTAAGCTTCAATGATAAGAAGTCTGAAGCCATATTGTTCCTTCCCAATGACACAACCTCAAACCACTGCATTGACCTGTCTGCTCTACCCCTGTCCGAAAAACAAAAAGTCAAAAATCTGGGAGTGATAATGGATCCTTCCATGAAACTCAACAGTCATGTAAACATGATCGTCAAATCCTGTTTTTTCCAGCTGAGGCGTCTGTCTAAGCTGAAGCCCATATTATCCAAAAAGCACCTGGAGACAGTGATTCACGCATTCATTACATCTAGGCTTGATTACTGCAATTCACTTCTGTTTGGCGTCAGTCAAGCCACCATTGCACGATTACAACTGGTTCAGAACGCAGCTGCCCGATTTTTAACCAGCACACGCAAAAGAGAGCACATTACACCAGTCTTGGCCTCCCTTCACTGGCTACCGGTTCATCTTCGAATCCAATTCAAAATTCTCATGTATGTCTACAAATCGCTGAACAGTCTCGCCCCCGCCTATCTCTCGGATCTGATACACCCATATGTCCCTCCACGTGCTTTGAGGTCAGAGGATCAGGTACTCTTAATAGTTCCAGAAACTCGCCTTAAGCGCAGGGGTGACAGGGCGTTCTCTGTAGCAGGCCCAAGACTCTGGAACGAGTTACCGCTGCTCATCAAACAGGCCCCCTCCCTCTCGGTTTTCAAATCCCGGTTAAAAACTCACTACTACTCCATTGCTTTCAATGCCAGCTGATTTGTATTGGATCGTTTGATTTATGATCTGCAATGTTTTTATGTTTTTCGTGTTGTACTTCATTGTCTGTGTTGCCTGTTGCGTGTTTGTTTGTCCAGCACTTTGGTGTGGACTTGTTCCTGTTTAAAGTGCTTTATAAATAAAATGGTATGGTATGGTATGGTTATGAGAGCAGCTAAAGAGCTTTCATCCATTGTTGCTTGCTTTTTGGCTGGTGGGGGCTTACTTGGAGATGCATCCAGGTGTCTTCTTGTACCAGAGGCACTTTTTGACGTCTCCATCGGAGTTTCCGCGCTGGAGGCAGCAGCAGCATAGCTATGCATGTTTAGCTTAGCATTAGCGTTAGCTGACTTAGCATTAGCGTTAGCTTGTTTTAAACGAGGGAAGTCTTTCTCGTTCACGGCAGACATCTTTTCATGAGGCTCTTAATTTTTAAAGGTGATGTTCTGATCTACCTTGGAGATGAAGCAGTGTTCAGCAGTGTTCAAAAAGGGCCAGTTTTGTAGTAAGTTTGGGGCTGCACGAGTGGAGCTCAAAACAACACGTGTGCCCACATCGCCATCTTGCCGGAAGTCGCCAGGGCTGCATTTCTTTATCCACCTTATTCCTAGCCCCCATGATACCTTGCGCGAATTATGGGAACGACTTCCGCCGGAAGTGAGAGTAGCAGTTAAAGCCCAGTCTACTGGCTGTATTTTTCACGTTTGTTTTTTTGTTTTGTTTATTTCTAATTAATTGCAATGGTTACTTCGTGTTGGGTTAGTGGGTGTTCCTGTCAGGTAGACGTTTGTGCAAAGCGCAGTTTTCACTTCATCCCAAAAACAAGTAAACGTGAAGGATTTATCTCCATCGGAGGAGCTGACTGCTGCCCCTCCTCTGCTCGGATCTGCTCTCGAAGACGTCGTGTTCAGATCACGTTTTCTCCGGTAAACAAAATATTCTACATAAATCATTTTGGGAAACAATTTCAGAACAATGTGAGAGTATAATTTTCTCTGTGCTGGAGCTGTTGTTGTTTTTTTCTTCATGATTTAGCAGTAGCACCGTCTACTAGCTGTGGTTAGCTTAGCATGTAGCGTTAGCATCTTAAAGTATTTACCAAACAAATCTGTGGATAAATAATATAAACACGTGTGTGTAATACATTTGCAGTACATACATATACTGTGTGTATGTGTATACTGTATGCACACTGTATACAGTATATACATACATACTGCACATCCATACATACTGTATTGTTTGTACTATTTTGATTGTAGGTCCCTGTTACTCTCATGTGAATAAAGCAGTGGGATGCTGTCTGTACAGAAAATATTCCATAACACAAGTTAATCTTTTTGTTATTACTACATTTGTTCTATTGAAATATTTATATTTTCAGGAAGGCCTGCACACAAGTCGAACACAGACTGGTCTCCCACCCTGAAGTTGACAGACACACTAACTCTGAGACGCAGGAGCAGAACAGCAGGTAATGACACAAGCACCTGGCACAATAATTCAAAAATATTAAAGTAAATCTAAGATAAAATTACTGAAATCAATATAAAATTGAACATACAGTATATCTTTGTGAATGAGTAAAAAATGTAGGAGCAACTGTATTTATTTTTTCTACTTTGAGTAGCAAACTTGGTCTTATTTTAGACTTTGTGATGCAAACATGACAGTTTATTCTTCTTTTTTTTAAGGTACAGACGAGTGAAGGGCCAAGTTCCATCGTCTTGGATTCCGGAGGGGTTTGCTGCTTGCGCCAGTCGTCCAGTGGTCGTCCAGTGGTCGTCCAGTGGTCGTCCAGTGGTCGTCCAGTGGTCCCACATGATGAGGAATCTGTTCCAGTTTGTTTAAAATCAGAAACTGCCCATCATTTCTTGTTGAAGACTGTATTTGACCTGGTATTTATTCTGCAGCCAATCATTTTCATTAAAAGACATCAAATCACCCACAGTTCTCATATTGTATTCAGTTTCAACTGTTTTTAGTTTATAATTACGTATAGCTTTTATTCTGAACTTTATCAGTCTACTCCTGGAGGAAGAACATACAGCAACATGCATGTTTTTAAGTTTTGTACTTGTCAATAAAAAACTAAACTGGTAAGTTGCCAAAAAAAGACAATCACATCTAGTTTTTTTATTTGCAGTAGAACTTCTCATTAGACATTAAACAACGTATCTTATTGAAATAAAGAAGGTGAAACTTAGTGCAACTGTTTTATTCAAACTAAAGGAAAGCACACGTTCATTTAGTAATGCCAACACCAAATGTACTTCAAACGCAGATTGATTTATAGAAATTACATTGTCACTCATTTGTTGCTGTGGTACATAACTGCACACAAACTTCTGGACCAACTGGAGCGTCATCCATCCTTGGACCAACTGCGTCATCCATCCCTGGAACTCACCTTATGCAGAAATATAACAGAAAGGAGGAAAGTAAAAGTACTGTATACAAACATTAGGGTTCATTTATGAACACGCACAAACACACACACACCTAGATTATATATATATAACTAAACACACACACACACACATAGATTTTATATAAACAAACGCGCACACACACACCTAGATTATATATATAAATAAACACAGACACACCTAGATTATATATAAAAAAACGCACGTACACACACACCACATATATAAACACACATCTATATTATATATATACAGTATATATATATAAGCACACACACACACATCTATATATTATATATATATACTATATATATATATATATATATATATATATATATATAAACACATACACACCTATATATATATATATATATATATATATAAATATACACACACAGCATACATATATAGGTGCGTGTGTTTATTTGCCAGTTATGAACGAAAATATTAGTATCATTTAATCACTGACTACATAAAATCATAACACTAAAAGCTGTCTCTTAAATCATACCTGGTGTTCTCGATCCTCTGGAGGATACGGTGTCTTTTTTCAGGTGGTTTCTCGTAGCCCAGCCACAAAGAAGGATGCAGGTTTTTGTTTTCGGAGCATGTTCAACACACACTAGTTGCAGCCACTAATTCAGCTTCGTCTGATTATTCATACAGCCACGAACAGCGCAACAGGTACCTGAGCTCCACAAGGACATCTTCGTGACAATATTAGCTCGAAATAACAGAAAACAGAACTTTAACAGAACTTCAACGACGCGCACAGATTAACAAGTAAACAACGAGGAGCCAATGCAGAAATTCTACTTCCGGGGTCAAACGGAAGTAAGTCCCATAATCGCTTCTACAGTGACACCCTCAGGAATAAGGTGGATATTGAATATTTATATTTACATTTTATGCTGGTGCAGGGAGTTGTAAGCATTCATGTGGGTCAGTGAAATTTTTGGTCATTCAATTTTTGTTTTATAAATAAAAATTACAAAACAAATAACACATATCTATCTATATATATATATATATATATATATATATATATATATATATATATTAATTAGTATGTACTGTATGTATGTATATATATATATTTTTTTATAAACAAATGTCAAAGAACCAATAGCTCGCTTATTTTCATTTTATACTCTAAAAAACTGAAATATGGTCCATATTTTTAAATTATGTTAAACCCAAAGTTTATCAATCTTTGTTCAACATTTGCAAACTCCTGTGGCTTCAAGGTCCTCACTATGGACCTGTTTGCTTCCCATGAGACTTTATTCAAAGTGAAAACCATGAATTCATTTTTTTCTCCTAATTACCAAAAGACCCAGTAAGCCCAGAAGTTATTTAGTATTAAGACGGGACGTAAAATAAATAAATAAAATTTTATGTTTATGAATGTATGACTAAAATTATCAGTTATTTCTTTGACTTATAAATTACCGTACAACCTTTGTGTGTGTGTGCGTGCGTGTGTGTGTGACTCGTTATGTGTGTGTTTAAGTAAGTAAAGTTTATTTATATAGCACCTTTCTTAGACATAAAATCACAAAGCGCTTCACATAAAATAAAAACACTAAAATAAATTAGTAAATTAAAACATCACCACAGCATTACATTCAAACGAGATGTGTATATATGTGTGTAGCTGACCTGCCAACAAGGATTATGTAATGTAGTGATAATTGGAAATTGCTAATGATTGGAAACTTCTTTTGCAGAAGCAAATGTTGGCGAAGACCTGTTGGCATCACTCTCCCGAGATGACATCAAAAATCTTTTCCCAGGTCCTGAGCATTTCCTTAGGCGTCGAGCTCTATGGCTTGCAGTGAACAAGTGTGAGCAAGTAAGTTCTATTGTATTTTTGTGTGACAAAACTGAAAACACACAAGTTTGTTTTATGCAGTCTCAAGGTATTTTACAAACACACACAACAGATACCCTGTAGAAGGGATTTTTATCATCTTCTTTAGTTTTGCTTAAAATAACTGGCCTGCACATTTATCAAATGCGCACATTTTTAATTGTACAACACTTTACAGCTATTTTGCTGTGCATTTTTTTTATGTTGAGAACTGGAGTATTTGTGCAAGTTTATGTTAAATTAACCCTGTGTAATTGCATTGTATTTTAGGATGTGACTCCTGAAAAACTGCCAACAACTACTGGAGATGGTGACTTCTCTAGAGAGGAACCCAACACTTCCAAGTTTGTGACTATGTCCAATCCGGAGTACATAATCTTCACAGACAGTGAACTTGAGCAAGCTCGATAGTCCTACTTCGAACAGAAGCGGCAGGGGACAGAGCGTACTGAGCCCTTATCAAAGGAACTCTTTTGTCGACTTGTGAGAAACACTATGACCCACATGATTTCAATAGCAAGAGCAACTGAGGACTCCAGATACCCCAGCAAACATGAGGTTGATGCCATAGCAAAACGATTGATGGAGTACTACCCAATTCTTAAAGGATCATGTGGTGGGTGGGTAAGTAGCCTTGGTTCACTACCACTCTTTTTTTTAAATGAATGTTGTAAGCTTAAGTGTCTTATCTTTTTTATTTTCATTATTTGTACCTGCCAGGATCATGTGGCTAAAAAGCTGATGAAGAGACTCGAATGTCAAAAGTCCAAAGAAAGGCAAACATCCTCCTCCAAAGAAGCCAAGAAAAGATGAGACTGAAGGTGTTACAACAAGTGACAGCAGTGGAGAATCCAGTACATCAACTATTATTCTGGATAATTCACCACCTAAATCCATGAGCACCCCAGTGCAACAGCAGGATGACAGTGATGAAGAATGTAAGTATTAATATAATGCACCCTCTTAACACCCCTTCTATGCATCTGTGGGTTTTGAGTACAACATTTCTTTTAAATATTCCACTAACAATAGAACCTCACCACTTCACTGTTTAGAATCAATTGGCCTCATGCAAGAGCTGTTCGCACGCACAGATTTGTTCTTAAGCTGTGCGTACGAGTGATTTGGGAGAATTTATGGCATATAACACTTTTTTCATATTTTACGATTTTCTTCAGATACGAACAAAACTCACGAGTGGTCCAGACCTGTCGTATATTTTACGTGTCTGCTGTTATCCAGTCGTGTTTTCTTCACTAAGAAGTTTATATTTCATTAGTTTGAAGATATTTCGAGTAGAAAATAAATCCTACTCCATAATTATGTTGACAATAGGCTGTTCTGTTTGAATTAGAATTTTAAATGTAAAAATGACATTTTTATTTCTGGATCTCTGAGAGCAGGACTTCAATCTCTGAACTCGTAAAGTTCTTTTTACTTTGTGATGTCATTTTAGAATGGACACTTCCTGGTATGTGGGGCAGGAAACGGAGCCTCATATGGTGTTTTTGGGGTGGTAATTATGCTAATCTCTCCTCGTGCACGAGCACCTGAATATGAATAAGTGTCATTCATCAGTTTTCGCTCCTCATTTAAACACTTTTCCTAAAATAAGTTTGTTGAATCTGACGTGAGGTGTTCGAACCCTTCGTACGAACAAAAGTAAGAGAAATTTAGGAACACGTTCTTGCATGAGGCCCATGTGTTCTATTCAATAAAGAGAAAAGGTAATGAAATAAAAAATAATAATTTTTATATTTTTAAAAATGTTTTTTATGTCACTTATTAACTTGTTGATATGTTTTACAGATGTATCTTACAAATTTTCTTTTAGCGTTTTATGTTGTTTGTTTTGCACCAATGTAACCCACTTCATAAAGACTTACTTTGGTAATAAATGATTTGCACACCTCTGCTCTATATGTTTAGCTGGTTCAGGTGACTTCTTTGACAGCCAGAAAACTCAGGCAAGACACTACAAGACACTCCAAGAAATATACAAGACCAAGAAACCAAATAAGGCTGCTGTAAGCCAACTGCTGAACCTGGAGTTTGAGTCCCGAAGACGCTTCATTAACTCTGATGTTATGAAGGAGCAAGACAGACCACTGAGGATTCTGGAGGCATACCCTTGTTTCAAAGAACTGGATCATGTAAGCAGTCCTCATTTCTTTTAGCCATCCCAGTACAGGTAGTCCCCGACTTACGAGCGAGTTCCGTTACAACGAGTTGCTCGTAACATGGAAATCTCGTAATTCGGAACGGCCGCCACGTGTCTCGTAAGTCCGGAATTTCGCTCGTAAGTTGGAACGGTTTTGCTAGCGCGACTACAAACACTCGTTTTTCATCGAAAAACTGCTTACGAGTGCATAAAAATGATCGGAAACGTGTGTCCACATGTTTAGCTAACGAACTGTGGTGAAAAAACACAGAAAAACTCGGTATTTTTTGCGTTTTTTCCAAAAATTTGCCAGCTCGTAAGTCCGGAACCTCGTAGGTCAGAGCGCTCGTAAGTCGGGGACTACCTGTACAGTATTCCTTTGGAGGCATTTTTTAATTTTACATTTTCTATGTTTACAAGACAGAACAAATCTTAATTGGTTTTCTGTCTGTATTTTGCAGATCATGGATGAGCTGCGGAGAATTATTCAACCATCCAATTCAAGATACATCTCAGATGAAGGATAGATGGGAAAGCTTCTACTCTAAGGTGCAGTTCTATGCTGTTATGAAGAAAGCTATGAAGCCTCCAAATACTTTGGATGGAGGTAATACTACAATACAGGTATTCCCCGATTTACGAGCGAGATCCGTCACAAGGAGGCGCTCGTAAACCGGAAATCTCGTAATTTGGAACGGCCGCCATTTCTCTCGTAAACCCGGAAGTCCGCTCGTAAATTTCGCCAGCGCACCTAAAAACACTCTATTTTCATCTAAAAACTACTTTTGAGTGCATAAAAATGATCGGAAACGTGTGTTTATATGCTTAACTTGCTAACTGTAGTGAAAAAACACATGAAAACTCAGTATTTTTTTCGTTTTTTCCAAAAATTCAACCCGGAAGTCCGCTCGTAAATTTCGCCAGCGCACCTAAAAACACTCTATTTTCATCTAAAAACTACTTTTGAGTGCATAAAAATGATCGGAAACGTGTGTTTATATGCTTAACTTGCTAACTGTAGTGAAAAAACACATGAAAACTCAGTATTTTTTTCGTTTTTTCCAAAAATTCAACCCGGAAGTCCGCTCGTAAATTTCGCCAGCGCACCTAAAAACACTCTATTTTCATCTAAAAACTACTTTTGAGTGCATAAAAATGATCGGAAACGTGTGTTTATATGCTTAACTTGCTAACTGTAGTGAAAAAACACATGAAAACTCAGTATTTTTTTCGTTTTTTCCAAAAATTCGCAGCTCGTAAGTCTGGAACCTCGCAGATCAGAGCGCTCGTAATTCGGGGACTACCTGTATCTTGATGCTGTGTCTAAGTTTGTTTTACAGATTGCATTATTTGCTATAATTAATGGTGTTGCCTTGTCTTATTTTTCTTTTGTCAAACTAGTGGAACATGCGACAGCTGTGTTCAGAGCCCTTCCAATGCTCTTCCCTTCCAGCACAGCACCACCAAAGAAGCTGGGCACCTGTAGTGAGGCTTTTTTCCACGTCCTTCAGGTGAGGCTGTAATCTATGTGCCTATTGACATATTTCAGTTAATTATGCGTTATTTTATGTATTTTGTAAAAATTTGATCTAAATGCTCTTAAAGTTCAGATCTTTTTTTATGATTTGGGCTTGGTTGATTAGAACCCCAGATGCAGAACTGAGTGAAGCTGGCAAAATTGTATTTATTAAACAAAAACAAAGCGCTGACGTGGCAGCCAAATTAAATACAAGGACTTGGCATGAGATAGTGATGGTAAGTTTGAAGCTGAATCTTCGGTGCATGTATTGAAAAAACAACACAGTTTTAGAAGCACTGTGTCGGAGCTTGATTCGTTTGGTAAAAGTCATGTGATCAGTGACGTCAGAAGCTTCAAAAGTGGCGAAGTTACGTCACTGCTTTGGTACCTGATTCAAAGGTTCATGAGGAAGTAAATCATCGGCTGGATTCGTGGTGTGTTTTGATGGCAAATGCGCAAATTATAACAAACTAGTGAAAGACTTATTAAGACACAGAGGCAAACAAATGTATGTTAAGTTAATCGTGCAGTTTATAAGCCTGGGCCAGCCAGTGGGAGTTCGGTCTAACACACATGCCGACACAGCCGGACCCATAAAGAACCTGTGATGCGTGCACGTGCGCACACACATACACACACACACACACACACACACGGACCCACACACAACTGCACACGGCTTGGCTCATCATTAAAAAGAAAGCAACGGGAGCGCAAGACACATCCCAGAGCAGAGTTTCACTTGTTGCACAGGTGATGCATTTCATAAAAATCAAAACCCCGATGGTGACTATTAGGGTTGAGCCGGATACTCGTTTCAGACGAGTACTCGTTACGGATACATTTTTGACATCGTTACACGGTGCTGGACGAGAGCTTGTCCAGCACCGTCTTCCCACCGGACGAATCCTTATCCACCTCTCCTCAGGCAGCATCCCAGTCAGGGGCTCCCAAGTCTGAGTCATCCCCCGCCTCTCCTGAAGCTTCTGGAAGCCAGGCTCCTCCTCCGTAGGACTCCTTATGCCTGGTCCCCACTGCACAACTCGAAACGCGCCTGCCGCCCCCTTTTGGCCGCTTGTCACGGTCCCACTGGCCACTGAAGACCGTCTGATGACGCGCACTAGGGGGTGGCAGTGGGAGGGGTCAGAAGCTCGTTTTCCGGGTTCAGTTGTTGTGTTAACTGCACCTCCGAAGGTCTTTGATGAGATTAAAACGTTTTTTTTTATGTTTGGGGTGATCTACACTGGAGAGAACAGCAGCCTGTCAGCAGCAACTGTAAAAATGCCACGTTTATTACCGGAGTTTGGTTCCAATTCATGGAGGCTCGATCCGGTAAGTTTAAAAAGTCCAAAAAAAGTCCCGTTGTGGTTGTGTAATCAGATAGCAGAGGCTCTCCCGACTGTATTCTGGACGCGTCGAGCCTCCAAAGATCGAATTTTATGGCGTTGGCACTTGGCAGTTAGACGCCGACGCGCGCGTGCGTGTGCAGGCTGCCGCCGCGCCGCTTCGATCACTTGAATCGCGCCGCTTCCCGGTTCGCCGTGACTCCACGCGTCTCCTCATAGACTTTGAATGTAAACCGGCCGCTTCAGCCGCTCGACAACGGGGCAGTGGGTACCAGGTATCAGACTCTGAGGTGACCATTACTCGCCTCCCTGAAAGACTGAAACACATCTTTGTTCAATCAGATAACAGTTTGTTGTTTTTGTTGAACTCACAGCAGTCTTTCTACTCTCCATCTGGTTTCAGGAGGAGGTCTTAGGTCCTGATGGTCAGCCGGGATACCGGCATGTCCTGAAGCTGGCCAAGGCCTTGGTGGAGGTCAGGAGCCTGTGTGGGATCAGCGAGCCACGGGTGGACCGTCTCATCTCGCTCTGGCTGCGCATGTCGGAGCGAGACAAAAAGAGGGTGAGCTACCCGTCCAGATACAAGGGGAGGCAGACCAAGGGGCGCTTCAAGGCAGCGAAGGGGAAGGACACCTCCTGTCCTGGGAAGGAAAGTCTCCAACGGTTAGTTGGAGTCTAAAATGCACTTTTTTTTCCTAACGCTACCTTTTTCTTTTCACCTCTTACAGCTGCGTACTTGGACAGAACTCGGGCCCTGCAAACTGGCCAGACACCAGCCGCCTGGTGGAGGCCATTTGCGACCAGCTCTGCCGTCTGCATCCTGCAGTCACGTGCGTGGGCGGGATCTCGAGGATCAGGTGGTCCCTCATCCGCGCGGACTACATGTCGATACGTGCGGCGGTGCTGGCCTGCCCGAGGTTGATGGCTCAGACTACCATCTAGCTCTTTGAGATAAATCAAAGGACCATCTCACAGTGGTGAGCGTTGTTACAGTCTTTTAATTCGCTGAACATGCACTCAGAGGTCAAATGTTAATCTGTCTGTGTTTGCAGGTTCAACCGTCGGCAGAAGCGGGGGAGAGGGCCGAGCTGGAGCAAGGACTCGGGCTCGTCCCTGCTACAGCTGCCTGTGAACAACCCCTGCTTCCACCAAAGGTGCTGTCCTTTGTTCAGGTGGGACAACAAGGACAGACCTTTGATTATGAAGTCGATAAGGATCAGCCGGGGCCTGCTGATGGGGGACTAACTCATCTTGCTCCAGCTCTGTCTCTGGCTGTCACACCTGCTCCGCTGCCTCCTCTTGTGCCCAGGAGTACTGTATTCGCCGTTGTATTATACGCTCCGGTGTTTAATACGCTTTGTCCAATTATTGCCAATAAACCAGAAAAAAAACGTACATAATACGCTTCGGTGTTTAATACGCATCTATTATGCGTCACCGCTACGCGACGCGTCAGCGCCTCATTTGCCCTGCTTAAAATAGCGGCGACAGAAGCGAGCGAGTACGTAGAACTTCACAAGGAAACACGGTAAAAACAATTATTTATTTGCGAGAAAAAATATATTTCTTAGCTGACTTTATAGCAGATGGGCTCCTGAGCTTAACCAAACTAACGAAATGTTCAAATCAGCTGGATTTTAAAAAGTAGTTTGCCGATTTTTATGCAGGCTGGCCGGACCGGACGCTTTCTTTCTTTAAATTTAGCTAAATAAACACTTAAAAAATATATTTCTTAGCTGACTTTATAGCAGATGGGCTCCTGAGCTTAACCAAACTTTTTTTTTTTCATTTATAGATGGCCTCCCTTCACACCTTTTAGCCATCCTCTCACTCCAATATGTATTTTTTTTAAGAGAAAGAAAGAAAAGAGAAAGTAAGACAACAAAACAACAATTATCCACAAAAAGAGCACAAGGCAAACACACCCAACCTCCGTCCACAATCCTGCAAAGCACATGACAGAACACAGCAACGAAACATACATGCATAAAGACTGATAATATTCATGACCTTGCAGTAGCTTTCTATAAATACACATACCCATTCCTACAAATATATATACAGTATACATACATATACATTTATATTCATTCATATACCCATCTACATATACATCCCTGCATCCATTTGTGTGTGGTTGTGAGCATGCATAAGTGAATAAGGTTCCTCCAATAGAACATTTAGTAGCGAGTGTGAAGCATCAGAGACCCGTCCCCCCAAAGCCCGAGACAGACGAAGGGGCGATCAAAGCCCAAGACCCCAGGAAGGACCCCGAGCCCAGAGTCCCCAGGACCACCCGAACAGGACGAGCCACTCGTCCACTCCCCAGGTCCGACCAAGGGGAAGAACCGGACGAACCCCACCAGCGACCACAAACAATGACCCCCCGGGGTCAACCGCGACAATACACAGGCCCCCGCCGGAGCCCGCTGCACCGACGTAGCCCCAGGTCCGGTCACCGAGGCTCGGGCACCGGGGACGCCATCCCTCAAGCCCAGACCCGACAGGAACGCTTAAAAAATATATTTCTTAGCTGACTTTATAGCAGATGGGCTCCTGAGCTTAACCAAACTAACGAAATGTTCAAATCAGCTGGATTTAAAAATCCGCGGTGTGGTTATGAGTTATCTTGCTAACAAAAACAGCGAACTTCACAGCTAAATGCAGCTACATCCAGAGCAGGGGATGGGCAGCGACAGTCAGTCCGACCAGAGGAGGCTTTTTTTTCGGACACATGAGCTAGAAACTGTCTGGAAGTGTCCCTAGCGGACAAAAGTGGTACTGAATCATTTTTTGGCCAAAACGAAAAACGGCGATTTCAGAGCGAAAAATGGGTCTAAAAATATGGGAAAAAATCCATAGATAATACACTTCGGTGTTTAATACGCAGGACATTCAAATGAGCAAAAGCTTGTCAATCACTCATTAAAATCTGGTGTGCCAAAGCAGGAAAACAAAGATGCATGCCATGAGGACCTGAATTGAGAACCACTGTCGTTATTTCAAGATAAACTAACAATTTTACTTAATCACATTTCACTAATATTGAGTAGATTTTTACTTGTATTACAAATATTTTTCTTGTTGTAATGTATTAATTTGTTACAAATAAGAATTAACAAAAAAATCTTACATTTAATATATTTTACTACTTACCGTATAAGTTAAATTTCAAGTAATTTAATCCAAAATCAAGCTTTCTAAAGCTTATTTTAAGCATTTTTAATTCTTAACTAAAATTTATTTCTAGATTAAAAGATCTTATTTCAAGATTTCTTGTTAAGTAAAATTAACTTGCTGCATGGACAGATAATTTCACTTGGTTTTGAATCAAATATAGTATTTTTTTCTTATATGTAGACCAGCCATTTGAAGCTTCTCAGAGTCGACAAGGGACTGGACGGCCCCCAGAAACCATTTGGCTTCAGCAAACTGATTGGTCCACTTAAGGTGTTTACTGCTTGGTGAGGAAACAGTTTGCTGGAACTCCTCTGACTGATGATGCCCTCCAGATGGAGGGTGAAACAATTCTTTAAAAAAGAAACTGTCCAGATGACCCGACTGAGAATTATTAGATTTGGTACCTGGATTGAGCATGATTTTTCTTTTCTATTGCTGAGCAGCATGGAAACAAAATGGTAAATGGAGCTTATTTATATAGCGCTTTCTAGCCCCCTATGAGGGGCCCCAAAGCGCTTTACAATACCAACCATCCACCCATTCATACACGCATTCATACACCGGTAGCGGCAGACTGCCATGCAAGGCGCCTTTCCAGTCCTACCGGGAGCAACTCTGGGTTAAGTGTCTTGCCCAGGGACACAACGACACATGGTGTGGGGAACCGGGATTCGAACCTCCAACCTCCCGATCGGGGGACAACTGCCATTACCACTACGCCACGGCCGCCCGCACAAATATTACTAAAATGTTTCTATTTGTTTGATATTTGAAAATTTAAACGAAATCAGTCTTGGAGTTGTCAAAGCAGACGAGCCGATTGAGACACAAACTTCTTGTACTGCTCACGTTAGGCTTTATTTTTCAGCGTGGTGGGTACACTGATGATGCATGAAGGTGTGGCTGTGCCTAAAGCTCTTCCCACACACCTGACAGTGGAACGGCTTTTCTCCTGTGTGGATAAGTTGATGGACTTTTAAAGATGCTGCGGATGCTAAGCTTCTTCCACACTGGTCACAGAGGAATGGTTTTTCTTCTGTGTGGATGCACTGATTGACTTTTAGAGTCGAACAACGTGCAAAACTTTTACCACACACATCACAGTGGAACATATTCTCCCTAGAGTGGATTTCTTGATGACGTTTTAAAGATGGCATGCGCCCAAAATGTTTCCCAAACACGCGGCAGAGGAACGGACTTTGTTCACTATGAATCCGTTGATGAATTATCATTTTACGTCTTATTTTAAACCTCCTCCGACAGATGTCACAGGGGTGCAGCTTCTTTGCATTGTTGGGCTGGCTGATGCATCCGTGTGGCTCTGGATCCATCTCCTGCTTCATGGACATCAGTCCCCTCGGAGCAGGTGAGGACGCTATTGCGGACCTGGCCATGCTCATTGCCCACATTGGTGGCCCAGGCGGCCGTGTCAGCGGCGGCACCAGCGAGCTTCTTCGTCACCTGAACAAAAAACGTGTTGGCGTGAGTGAGACAGAAACCACCGTTTACCAGCCTCTACAGTCTGACCTCTGACCTTCTTGGTTGAATCCAACTTCAGGATGGTTCCGAAGGTGGACGTGATCCTGGCCTTGTACTCGTCCAGCCGCGCCACCACGTCGTAGCGGTACACAGTCAGCAGCCAGACTGGTGACGGTGTACGGGGCATGGACAGAATTTGCGCAAACTGACGGACGGAGCACAAGGTCGGGAACTGCTCGCATACGCCGAGGTAGAGGTTTGATCTCCTCAACCAGGCATTGCTGTGCTGCTCCCGCAGAGTGTTGAACAGCCGTTTGGCACTGTTGCCCAGAGTGCGACAATTGAGCTGTCCAACCACGCTCAGGTCACAGGACAGCCTGCAGGAAAGAGACATAACCATAGAAGAACCAGTTCAATGTGTTGTGAAGATAAAAACAGAGAAGTCCGGTTGGTGCAAGGCTCTCGGGTGTAAGTTCGTCAGAAAAACCCACAGCTGATGAGGTTGTGTCTTACTTGTACGCGAGTACAGCCGGAAACAGGAAGCTGTAGGCGGAGGGCAGCTGCCTGATGATGCCCTGCGACCACCCACAGACCTTCTTACACCGACGGCACTCCAGGTACTCTGTGGCCATGAGATACCAGCCGTCGATGTCCAGGACCCTCCGGATGGTCCTGTACAGCCCAGCCTTTGTCATGGACCCACACAAAGGCTGGGGGCAACGCAGCTGCCACATCCTGTGAGGCATCCACAGGAACAGCCGACAAGCAAAGAAGGGGCTGGGGGATGCGGGAGGCTGGTGGTAGACCGGCCGGGGCTGGGGAGGGTACCACCACAAGTCGAGGTCTGCGGTGAGGCGAGACCTCCCCACACGGTCCCTCACAAACAGCCTTCGGCCGATCCACTCCTGCTGTTCAGCGCTGAGAGCAACCCTCCAGGACGCGGGCAGCTGCTGCAGAAACAAGACGAGAGCCTCAACATCCCGTCACGCATGTTACAGTGAACTGGTTTACCGTCTGTTTACTCACCTCAGCACCGCAGTTTCCTCCAGAGGGGGCGTCCCCCACTGTGGTGGCGGGCGCTGGAGGGCAGTCGGGCTGCTGGGAGGCTCCGCCCTCCTATGGCTTCCAGCAGCTCCTGGTCAGTGGGCTCTGCTCTACCACATGCATCACAGTGGAACATATTCTCTCTAGAGTGGATTTCTTGATGACGTTTTAAAGATGGCATGCGCCCAAAATGTTTCCCACACACGCGGCAGAGGAACGGACTTTGTTCACTATGGATCCGTTGATGAATTATCATTTCACGTCTTATTTTAAACCTCCTCCGACAGATGTCACAGGGGTGTAGCTTCTTCTTTGCATTGTTGGACTGGCTGTATGGATCCGTTGATGAATTATCATTTTACGTCTTATTTTAAACCTCCTCCGACAGATGTCACAGGGGTTCAGCTTCTTCTTTGCATTGTTGGGCTGGCTGTATGGATCCGTTGATGAATTATCATTTTACGTCTTATTTTAAACCTCCTCCGACAGATGTCACAGGGGTGCAGCTTCTTCTTTGCATTGTTGGGCTGGCTGTATGGATCCGTTGATGAATTATCATTTTACGTCTTATTTTAAACCTCCTCCGACAGATGTCACAGGGGTGCAGCTTCTTCTTTGCATTGTTGGGCTGGCTGTATGGATCCGTTGATGAATTATCATTTTACGTCTTATTTTAAACCTCCTCCGACAGATGTCACAGGGGTGCAGCTTCTTCTTTGCATTGTTGGGCTGGCTGTATGGATCCGTTGATGAATTATCATTTTACGTCTTATTTTAAACCTCCGACAGATGTCACAGGGGTGCAGCTTCTTCTTTGCATTGTTGGGCTGGCTGTATGGATCCGTTGATTAATTATCATTTTACGTCTTATTTTAAACCTCCTCCGACAGATGTCACAGGGGTGCAGCTTCTTCTTTGCATTGTTGGGCTGGCTGATGCATCCGTGTGGTTCTGGATCCATCTCCTGCTTCATGGACATCAGTCCCCTCGGAGCAGGTGAGGACGCTATTGAGGACCTGGCCATGCTCATTGCCCACATTGGTGGCCCAGGCGGCACCAGCGAGCTTCTTCGTCACCTGAACAAAAAACGTGTTGGCGTGAGTGAGACAGAAACCACCGTTTACCAGCCTCTACAGTCTGACCTCTGACCTTCTTGGTTGAATCCAACTTCAGGATGGTTCCGAAGGTGGACGTGATCCTGGCCTTGTACTCGTCCAGCCGCGCCACCACGTCGTAGCGGTACACAGTCAGCAGCCAGACTGGTGACGGTGTACGGGGCATGGACAGAATTTGCGCAAACTGACGGACGGAGCACAAGGTCGGGAACTGCTCGCATACGCCGAGGTAGAGGTTTGATCTCCTCAACCAGGCATTGCTGTGCTGCTCCCGCAGAGTGTTGAACAGCCGTTTGGCACTGTTGCCCAGAGTGCGACAATTGAGCTGTCCAACCACGCTCAGGTCACAGGACAGCCTGCAGGAAAGAGACATAACCATAGAAGAACCAGTTCAATGTGTTGTGAAGATAAAAACAGAGAAGTCCGGTTGGTGCAAGGCTCTCGGGTGTAAGTTCGTCAGAAAAACCCACAGCTGATGAGGTTGTGTCTTACTTGTACGCGAGTACAGCCGGAAACAGGAAGCTGTAGGCGGAGGGCAGCTGCCTGATGATGCCCTGCGACCACCCACAGACCTTCTTCTTACACCGACGGCACTCCAGGTACTCTGTGGCCATGAGATACCAGCCGTCGATGTCCAGGACCCTCCGGATGGTCCTGTACAGCCCAGCCTTTGTCATGGACCCACCACACCAAGGCTGGGGGCAACGCAGCTGCCACATCCTGTGAGGCATCCACAGGAACAGCCGACAAGCAAAGAAGGGTCTGGGGGATGCGGGAGGCTGGTGGTAGACCGGCCGGGGCTGGGGAGGGTACCACCACAAGTCGAGGTCTGCGGTGAGGCGAGACCTCCCCACACGGTCCCTCACAAACAGCCTTCGGCCGATCCACTCCTGCTGTTCAGCGCTGAGAGCAGGACGCGGGCAGCTGCTGCAGAAACAAGACGAGAGCCTCAACATCCCGTCACGCATGTTACAGTGAACTGGTTTACCGTCTGTTGACTCACCTTGGCACCACCAGGAGGCGGTGAAGGGTTTTCTCCAGAGGGGGCGTCCCCCACTGTGGTGGCGGGCGCTGGAGGGCAGTCGGGCTGCTGGGAGGCTCCGCCCTCCTCTATGGCTTCCAGCAGCTCCTGGTCAGTGGGCTCTGCTCTACCACACGCATCACAGTGGAACATATTCTCCCTAGAGTGGATTTCTTGATGACGTTTTAAAGATGGCATGCGCCCAAAATGTTTCCCACACACGCGGCAGAGGAACGGACTTTGTTCACTATGGATCCGTTGATGAATTATCATTTTACGTCTTATTTTAAACCTCCTCCGACAGATGTCACAGGGGTGCAGCTTCTTCTTTGCATTGTTGGGCTGGCTGTATGGATCCGTTGATGAATTATCATTTTACGTCTTATTTTAAACCTCCTCCGACAGATGTCACAGGGGTCCAGCTTCTTCTTTGCATTGTTGGGCTGGCTGATGCATCCGTGTGGCTCTGGATCCATCTCCTGCTTCATGGACATCAGTCCCCTCGGAGCAGGTGAGGACGCTATTGAGGACCTGGCCATGCTCATTGCCCACATTGGTGGCCCAGGCGGCCGTGTCAGCGGCGGCACCAGCGAGCTTCTTCGTCACCTGAACAAAAAACGTGTTGGCGTGAGTGAGACAGAAACCACCGTTTACCAGCCTCTACAGTCTGACCTCTGACCTTCTTGGTTGAATCCAACTTCAGGATGGTTCCGAAGGTGGACGTGATCCTGGCCTTGTACTCGTCCAGCCGCGCCACCACGTCGTAGCGGTACACAGTCAGCAGCCAGACTGGTGACGGTGTACGGGGCATGGACAGAATTTGCGCAAACTGACGGACGGAGCACAAGGTCGGGAACTGCTCGCATACGCCGAGGTAGAGGTTTGATCTCCTCAACCAGGCATTGCTGTGCTGCTCCCGCAGAGTGTTGAACAGCCGTTTGGCACTGTTGCCCAGAGTGCGACAATTGAACTGTCCAACCACGCTCAGGTCACAGGACAGCCTGCAGGAAAGAGACATAACCATAGAAGAACCAGTTCAATGTGTTGTGAAGATAAAAACAGAGAAGTCCGGTTGGTGCAAGGCTCTCGGGTGTAAGTTCGTCAGAAAAACCCACAGCTGATGAGGTTGTGTCTTACTTGTACGCGAGTACAGCCGGAAACAGGAAGCTGTAGGCGGAGGGCAGCTGCCTGATGATGCCCTGCGACCACCCACAGACCTTCTTCTTACACCGACGGCACTCCAGGTACTCTGTGGCCATGAGATACCAGCCGTCGATGTCCAGGACCCTCCGGATGGTCCTGTACAGCCCAGCCTTTGTCATGGACCCACCACACAAAGGCTGGGGGCAACGCAGCTGCCACATCCTGTGAGGCATCCACAGGAACAGCCGACAAGCAAAGAAGGGGCTGGGGGATGCGGGAGGCTGGTGGTAGACCGGCCGGGGCTGGGGAGGGTACCACCACAAGTCGAGGTCTGCGGTGAGGCTGGTGGTAGACCGGCCGGGGCTGGGGAGGGTACCACCACAAGTCGAGGTCTGCGGTGAGGCGAGACCTCCCCACACGGTCCCTCACAAACAGCCTTCGGCCGATCCACTCCTGCTGTTCAGCGCTGAGAGCAGCCCTCCAGGACGCGGGCAGCTGCTGCAGAAACAAGACGAGAGCCTCAACATCCCGTCACGCATGTTACAGTGAACTGGTTTACCGTCTGTTGACTCACCTCAGCGCCGCCAGGAGGCGGTGGAGGGTTTCTGTGGTGGCGGGCGCTAGAGGGCAGTCGGGCTGCTGGGAGGCTCCGCCCTCCTATGGCTTCCAGCAGCTCCTGGTCAGTGGGCTCTGCTCTACCACATGCATCACAGTGGAACATATTCTCCCTAGAGTGGATTTCTTGATGACGTTTTAAAGATGGCATGCGCCCAAAATGTTTCCCACACACGCGGCAGAGGAACGGACTTTGTTCACTATGGATCCGTTGATGAATTATCATTTTACGTCTTATTTTAAACCTCCTCCGACAGATGTCACAGGGGTGCAGCTTCTTCTTTGCATTGTTGGGCTGGCTGTATGGATCCGTTGATGAATTATCATTTTACGTCTTATTTTAAACCTCCTCCGACAGATGTCACAGGGGTGCAGCTTCTTCTTTGCATTGTTGGGCTGGCTGTATGGATCCGTTGATTAATTATCATTTTACGTCTTATTTTAAACCTCCTCCGACAGATGTCACAGGGGTGCAGCTTCTTCTTTGCATTGTTGGGCTGGCTGATGCATCCGTGTGGTTCTGGATCCATCTCCTGCTTCATGGACATCAGTCCCCTCGGAGCAGGTGAGGACGCTATTGAGGACCTGGCCATGCTCATTGCCCACATTGGTGGCCCAGGCGGCCGTGTCAGCGAGCTTCTTCGTCACCTGAACAAAAAACGTGTTGGCGTGAGTGAGACAGAAACCACCGTTTACCAGCCTCTACAGTCTGACCTCTGACCTTCTTGGTTGAATCCAACTTCAGGATGGTTCCGAAGGTGGACGTGATCCTGGCCTTGTACTCGTCCAGCCGCGCCACCACGTCGTAGCGGTACACAGTCAGCAGCCAGACTGGTGACGGTGTACGGGGCATGGACAGAATTTGCGCAAACTGACGGACGGAGCACAAGGTCGGGAACTGCTCGCATACGCCGAGGTAGAGGTTTGATCTCCTCAACCAGGCATTGCTGTGCTGCTCCCGCAGAGTGTTGAACAGCCGTTTGGCACTGTTGCCCAGAGTGCGACAATTGAGCTGTCCAACCACGCTCAGGTCACAGGACAGCCTGCAGGAAAGAGACATAACCATAGAAGAACCAGTTCAATGTGTTGTGAAGATAAAAACAGAGAAGTCCGGTTGGTGCAAGGCTCTCGGGTGTAAGTTCGTCAGAAAAACCCACAGCTGATGAGGTTGTGTCTTACTTGTACGCGAGTACAGCCGGAAACAGGAAGCTGTAGGCGGAGGGCAGCTGCCTGATGATGCCCTGCGACCACCCACAGACCTTCTTACACCGACGGCACTCCAGGTACTCTGTGGCCATGAGATACCAGCCGTCGATGTCCAGGACCCTCCGGATGGTCCTGTACAGCCCAGCCTTTGTCATGGACCCACCACACAAAGGCTGGGGGCAACGCAGCTGCCACATCCTGTGAGGCATCCACAGGAACAGCCGACAAGCAAAGAAGGGGCTGGGGGATGCGGGAGGCTGGTGGTAGACCGGCCGGGGCTGGGGAGGGTACCACCACAAGTCGAGGTCTGCGGTGAGGCGAGACCTCCCCACACGGTCCCTCACAAACAGCCTTCGGCCGATCCACTCCTGCTGTTCAGCGCTGAGAGCAGCCCTCCAGGACGCGGGCAGCTGCTGCAGAAACAAGACGAGAGCCTCAACATCCCGTCACGCATGTTACAGTGAACTGGTTTACCGTCTGTTGACTCACCTCAGCACCGCAGTTTCCTCCAGAGGGGGCGTCCCCCACTGTGGTGGCGGGCGCTGGAGGGCAGTCGGGCTGCTGGGAGGCTCCGCCCTCCTATGGCTTCCAGCAGCTCCTGGTCAGTGGGCTCTGCTCTACCACATGCATCACAGTGGAACATATTCTCTCTAGAGTGGATTTCTTGATGACGTTTTAAAGATGGCATGCGCCCAAAATGTTTCCCACACACGCGGCAGAGGAACGGACTTTGTTCACTATGGATCCGTTGATGAATTATCATTTTACGTCTTATTTTAAACCTCCTCCGACAGATGTCACAGGGGTGCAGCTTCTTCTTTGCATTGTTGGACTGGCTGTATGGATCCGTTGATGAATTATCATTTTACGTCTTATTTTAAACCTCCTCCGACAGATGTCACAGGGGTGCAGCTTCTTCTTTGCATTGTTGGGCTGGCTGTATGGATCCGTTGATGAATTATCATTTTACGTCTTATTTTAAACCTCCTCCGACAGATGTCACAGGGGTGCAGCTTCTTCTTTGCATTGTTGGGCTGGCTGTATGGATCCGTTGATGAATTATCATTTTACGTCTTATTTTAAACCTCCTCCGACAGATGTCACAGGGGTGCAGCTTCTTCTTTGCATTGTTGGGCTGGCTGATGCATCCGTGTGGTTCTGGATCCATCTCCTGCTTCATGGACATCAGTCCCCTCGGAGCAGGTGAGGACGCTATTGAGGACCTGGCCATGCTCATTGCCCACATTGGTGGCCCAGGCGGCCGTGTCAGCGAGCTTCTTCGTCACCTGAACAAAAAACGTGTTGGCGTGAGTGAGACAGAAACCACCGTTTACCAGCCTCTACAGTCTGACCTCTGACCTTCTTGGTTGAATCCAACTTCAGGATGGTTCCGAAGGTGGACGTGATCCTGGCCTTGTACTCGTCCAGCCGCGCCACCACGTCGTAGCGGTACACAGTCAGCAGCCAGACTGGTGACGGTGTACGGGGCATGGACAGAATTTGCGCAAACTGACGGACGGAGCACAAGGTCGGGAACTGCTCGCATACGCCGAGGTAGAGGTTTGATCTCCTCAACCAGGCATTGCTGTGCTGCTCCCGCAGAGTGTTGAACAGCCGTTTGGCACTGTTGCCCAGAGTGCGACAATTGAGCTGTCCAACCACGCTCAGGTCACAGGACAGCCTGCAGGAAAGAGACATAACCATAGAAGAACCAGTTCAATGTGTTGTGAAGATAAAAACAGAGAAGTCCGGTTGGTGCAAGGCTCTCGGGTGTAAGTTCGTCAGAAAAACCCACAGCTGATGAGGTTGTGTCTTACTTGTACGCGAGTACAGCCGGAAACAGGAAGCTGTAGGCGGAGGGCAGCTGCCTGATGATGCCCTGCGACCACCCACAGACCTTCTTCTTAACACCGACGGCACTCCAGGTACTCTGTGGCCATGAGATACCAGCCGTCGATGTCCAGGACCCTCCGGATGGTCCTGTACAGCCCAGCCTTTGTCATGGACCCACCACACAAAGGCTGGGGGCAACGCAGCTGCCACATCCTGTGAGGCATCCACAGGAACAGCCGACAAGCAAAGAAGGGTCTGGGGGATGCGGGAGGCTGGTGGTAGACCGGCCGGGGCTGGGGAGGGTACCACCACAAGTCGAGGTCTGCGGTGAGGCGAGACCTCCCCACACGGTCCCTCACAAACAGCCTTCGGCCGATCCACTCCTGCTGTTCAGCGCTGAGAGCAGCCCTCCAGGACGCGGGCAGCTGCTGCAGAAACAAGACGAGAGCCTCAACATTCCGTCACGCATGTTACAGTGAACTGGTTTACCGTCTGTTGACTCACCTCAGCACCGCCAGGAGGCGGTGGAGGGTTTCCTCCAGAGGGGGCGTCCCCCACTGTGGTGGCGGGCGCTGGAGGGCAGTCGGGCTGCTGGGAGGCTCCGCCCTCTATGGCTTCCAGCAGCTCCTGGTCAGTGGGCTCTGCTGGCAGGGAGGTGGCAGTAGGACGTGGCTGCCCTGAGGGGGCTGAAGGACCAAAAAAAGTTTCAGTAACTACCGTATTCTCCGGCGTTTAAGTCGCACCTTTTTGCCTACATTTCTAAGCCCTGCGACTTATAGGCCGGTGCGACTTA
>JBBPBX010020663.1:24879-39784 GCA_038048925.1 Garcialebias charrua | reverse complement strand
GTTTACCCAGGCCTCAGGGGGTTTCAGCTTACTCTGGTTTCCAAAACTAAATATACAACAATGCTGAGCACCCACAAATCACACACACACTAGTAGACCACCAAGTGACCAATCAGTGCAACTGGACACCAAACCACACCAAAGACACACATAGATTAGGGCTTGTTCTGACACTCCCTGACTGAGCAAACCTGCAGAACCAGAGAATGGCTTTAGGTGGACTTCTCCCAAGCCAAATATCTGCAAAGTCATAAAACTGACAGACAGACAGAGAGGACACAAACTGCATCATTTGAAAACCCCTTCTGGTGGAATAAAAACACGAAGAATAAAACATTTTATTTCACAACACCTAGCACAACCAACCAGCTGGACACAGAGTTAGCGTCTATAGGTAGTCAACAGATTTAATGAAAAGTAACTAAAATACATAAAAATAACGACTCACCGTCGAATGGTCGACACAAAACACACAATAAAATCCTCCGGCCACGTTAATTTGGCTTGAAACAGCGGGGTTCTCTGCGGATTTATCCATTAGTAACCCAGCACAACCAACCAGCTGGACACAGAGTTAGCGTCTATAGGTAGTCAACAGATTTAATGAAAAGTAACTAAAATACATAAAAATAACGACTCACCGTCGAATGGTCGACACAAAACACTCAATAAAATCCTCCGGCCACGTTAATTTGGCTTGAAACAGCGGGGTTCTCTGCGGATTTATCCAAGTACCCAAGCACAAACAGCTAGCCACAGAATTAGCCCCTGAGTTCACCTCTGACCCGGAAGATGTCAAGATGGAATAGTCCATTTTTAGTAGGGGGATAAAGAAATCGACCGTTTTTTATTGCGTATTTAATGATCGTTTTCATCGTAACTATAATTATTTTTATGTTAAATGTACATTAACAAGCAGGATCAATGTTAGGGATGTAGGTGACTGGCCGGGGCGCAGCGGGGCCCCATGCTGATGGGATCCCCAGGTAACGGCATAATTTGCTACATGGTAGATCCGAGTCTGTTCTCCGCTCTGCTCCCTCCCCCCTCCAACCCTCCTCCTCTCTGCTCTTTACGGTGGGGAAAAAGGTAAAACAAGTTGTAAATAAGTTTATTGGTTTTTACTGATAGATAATTAGTTATTAGCGGTACTGCATTTTAAATAAAAATAGCACAAATCCGCTTATGAATTATAAAAGTTAGTCAAACCACAAAAACGCTGACAAAAAGTTTAGGTCCACTGTAAGCGGATTAGCGCTTTAGCGCCCTCTAGCGTTCATATGCCCACCACTGGAAACCAGTTGCTCACATGATCAAGGAGGACCATCAGCCTGACGATGGATCGTTAACACCCTGATGGTTGTTTGCTATTCACAGAGGGCTGAGTGATACTAGCAATAACAGCATTGTAAGAGGGGGACAGTTGAACCCGGAGGCCTCCACCTCTGTTTAATGATGGATGGTTTCTTTTCACAAAGATGGCCTCCTTTACTCCTCTCTCAAACCATTGTTCCTCTCTATCAAGGATGTGAACATCTTCATCCCTGAAAGAGTGACCGCTGGCCTGGAGATGAGTGTAGACCGCAGAGTCCTGACCTGATGATGTTGATCTTCTGTGCTGGGCCATCCTTTTGGCCAGTGGCTGTTTAGTTTCCCCGATGTAAGACTGATCACAGCCCTCCTGACACTGAACAGCATACAGCATGCTTCTCTGAAGGTTTTGAATGACATTGTTGAAGCATTGGATGCTAAGGATTATTGTGCTGCACTTTTCTTAGACCTATCTAAAGCTTTTGACACTGTGGATCATAACATACTGTTTCATAAGCTCTCAGAAATCGGTTTCTCTGATCACACCATCGGTTAGTTTTCTAATTATCTGTCCAATCGGATGCAGTGTTCAGCACAATGGTACTTCTTCCAGTTATTTAACGGTTAAAAATTGTGTACCACAAGGCTCAGTCTTAGGACCAACCCTCTTTACAATCTACATAGCTAATGTAGGTCAGAGCATCCTTGATGCATCCTTACATTTCTACACTGATGATACAGTTGTTTACTGCCGAGCTAAAACAGTTGCTAAGGCTTTCCAGTTACTGCAATCCGCTTTTGACATCATCCAGTCAGATTTGTTCCGTCTCAAACTTGTCCTAAATGCTGATAAAACAAAAGGGATGTTTTTTTCAAGTAGGAAGTTGGTCCCAGCAGATCTTCCTCTGATTTTATCCACAAATGGTGTCCCAATTGAGTTTGTTGATTCCTATAAATATTTGGGTATCCTGGTTGATTCACAGCTCTCTTTTAAACTCCACGTGGAAAACCTAGTAAAGAAACTGAAAGTTAAACTGGGTTTCTTTTTCAGAAATAGATCATGTCTAACACTGAATGTTAGGAAACGCCTTGTATCTGTGACTTTCCTTCCCTCCATTGATTACGGTGACATTCTCTACATGAATGCTCCTACAAGCACCCTGCGGATGTTGGATGTTGTCTATCATGGTGCACTAAGATTCATAACTGGCTGTGATTATCGTACCCACCACTGCACCCTGTATTCACTGGTTAACTGGACATCATTAACCTCACGCAGACTCTTCCACTGGTACATTTTCATCTTCAAATCACTTCTTGGTCTGCTGCCCTCATACATCTCCTCCTACATGTCTTTGCGTGAGTGCAGCTACAGCGTGCGCTCTCAGGACATGATCACCTGCAGTGTTCCGTCAGTGAGGACTGAACTTGGAAAAAGGGCCTTCTCCTACTCTGCTCCTGCTTCCTGGAATATCTTACAAAAAGATCTGAAGCTCTCGGCCCTGACCTCTCTAAATGGTTTTAAGAATCTTTTGGAATCCTGGCAAAAACCAATGCAGATATGTTCCTGTTTTTGATTTTGTACATCTACCTTGTGGTGTTTTGCTAGTTTTGATACTTTGCATTTCACTTTCTATTTCTCTCTTATGTTTTTTTTTCTGTTGTTTGTTGTTTAAGGAAATTCTACCATTGCTGTTCATCATTCTTTAGTTTGTAGCAGGTCGCTTTTGTAAATGAGCCCTCCAGGCTCAATGAGATTTACCTGACTAAATAAAGGTTGTGTAGTGATATAGGCCTCTGTCTTGACCTTCAAGGACACCTCTCTGCATCTCTTTGGAACTCTCAGTGTTACACCTTCTTGAAGCCTTCAAGGAGACGAGTAAACACTATTTTGGTTAACAATTATTATGAATTAATGGACACTAATTAATCAGATTGAACTTTCTCTTTAATGTGTGTTAATTCAGAATTGATCAAACAGTATTTTTGTCATTTCAATGATGATTTTACTAAGCTGGTATATTTTAAATATGACAAAGTTAAGAGAACATCTCAGAATGATCGTGCTTTAAACTGTCTGCTCTATGCAGAATGTGTCTAAAGTTGAATGAACAATTCTTCGTATTTGTTTGAACTGTTTTTGTTTCGAAGGAGAAGTTCTAGACATAACTTAATCTTCGGTCTCCCGTCCGTTCTAAAAACAATTCATCTGTGCTTAAACAGAGAGTGCTCTGTTTTCACACCTGCAGGTTTTTGTTTTGTCTCCGTGCTGGGACTCAGTTCTCAGCACTCACTGGGTTTTGGAGTTCTGAGGGAGAAGGGAAGACGCACGGACGTTTTTCTCCAAGCTGATGTACGTTCCGGCCAGGCACCAAAGGCCCACGTCTTCAGCAAAGGTTCAAACAGCACGTCAGCTGTGAACCACTTCGAGTGTCACAGCTCCAAGCGGTGACACTCTTTCTGAAGTTATCTTGAACAAAACCAGAACCAGGCATCACTCTGGGAGGCCGACGCAGACTTCACGAGACCGTGGCAAGATGAAAGTGGTCGCCTGTAAAACGCAGCAGCCTGCGCGTCTGGCTTGACTAATTTACCGGAGTTGAGACAGGATCATCTTCACGAAGGTAAAAGTGTTTCATCACGGGACGGACGTCCAGCCGAAACCGAGCAGAGGGTGCTATCACTGGTTAAACATCTCAAGATAAGATTCAACCATTTCATTTCAATCTTTTATCTTTCCTCCTTAAACTCCTCCTTATGTTTATTTTCATCATGGTAAACTTTAAGTAATGTGCCAACAGAAAGGTCCAACTGTCTGTTTGTTTTAATTTGAATTCTTGTCAACGTAGTTATTAAATCAGAGCTAATATCGATACAAATGTTTATGTAATTTTTGTGATAGTTTCAATAAAAGGTCTAATTTTTTGGTAGACCAACATAAATTGAAGTCTAAGTGTGAAATTACATTTCTGATTAATCACAGTAAAAACAATTTAGTATCGGAAAAAGGAAGAACTCGCACTTTGGTGGCAGTTTGTGCAAGATTAAAGTCTGCTAAACTGCGCATCCAATAATGGTGGCTCAGTAAGTGTTTAAATACCTTACTATACATTATTTATTCAATTACAATTGGTGGCTCGTCCGAGTTCCTGGAACGTTTATTAAGTTGTTTGGTGTAGCTTATTTTTGTTAACGGTGTTTGTTGGCATTAGTTTGCATCCTGGTTTTGGGCTTATAAGAATAGTTTTGGCTGGTGAGTGTCCGGGAGTTGCTAATTGTGGCATTGTCTGGATTATTTTCCCGTTAGAATTATTTTTCATTCACATTTGAGCGTATGCTTGGAGCGGGTGCGTGATAAATGTTTTGTCTGTGCTTGTGAGACGTTTCATTACGTGTCACGAGGCTGCATGCATCTTTCATTGTTGTGACCGCCGAGTCACGATCCTGTTTCATTCTATTACATCTGCGATTTTCTGTTGAAGCTGTGTCACACATTTGCTGCTCCATTTTTACCTAATCTGTTACAACGTGTTTGCCGAGGTTCGGGAAAACCCACTCCGCTAGTTTGGACCGGATGTATT
The DNA here is from genome assembly GCA_038048925.1 of Garcialebias charrua. NCBI lineage: Eukaryota > Metazoa > Chordata > Actinopteri > Cyprinodontiformes > Rivulidae > Garcialebias > Garcialebias charrua. The sequence continues at coordinate 34,892 of JBBPBX010020663.1, read as the reverse complement.
CCGGTTCCGTTTGACGTAAAGTCCGTTGTTGTACACAGTTAGAGTGCTGCCTCCCCTGGGGGCGTGAGAGTTAGCTTGGTTGTGTTTTAGCTCATTGACGGTATTTTCTGCGGTGTAAAAATACGTTTATTTTGTGGAAGAGAGTCCAGTACTTTGAGCCGAGCTAATGCTAAACGGTACCGAGGCAAGATGGCTGCTTAAAACGCTGTGATTGGTCCATTGTGTGTCGCGTTCAAGAACGTTGGTTTCTGTAGACTCTGGTTGTCAGATTCATTTTTGTACACATTTGTGACGGTTTATTTGTGTTGTTTAAGTTCTATGCACGTGATATCGTCGAAGACTGGCTTAACCGCGGTGTTTTGCGATATTTATGACTGTTTTAGAACGTTGAAAAGTCCGTTCCACGCTTTTGTTCGACCGACCGCAGGTCCGTGAACGCACCGCTCGAACGGCACGTCACTAGTGGGTGGCGTTAGGTTTGGAAGACACAGTTTCCCATGAACACTTGGGTTTTAGAACTACAGTTCTGTCTTCGCTGTGATTGGTCGATTACGCTGTATGTGTTGACGCATGCGCAGTGGGTGAAGCCCCGCTCCTCGTCACTTTTCACTTCAGCTACTTGTCCCTGACGAGTTTCCGTGCTTGTTTGTCCATTACTGTCATTAAAAAGACTGTTTAATCGCGGTGTTTTTGAGATTTTAGTGGGTGGACAGAGCCGGTTGCTCTGAAAACTGCCGATCGCCATGTGACCAGGTCACGTGACGCCGATTTTGCCGGTTTTATGAGGACCGACCTTATTTCTTTTAAACGCAGTTTAAATGGTTTCACAGTTCAACCGATTTTGCTCACATGATTTCGTTTTTGTGAGCCTGGGTTCTAGAGCTTATCACGTTACGCTTTAGATCTGTCTGATTGATGCTTTTCATCCGTGTTGGATGTCTGTGTGGGCTGAAAGCTACGGCTGCGCTCACTGGTGATAACAGCGCCTCTATAGCGGTCAGATAGAGAGATTACAGTCGCTGTGATAAACTCACTTCCAGCGCTGTGCCCCCTGCTGGTTACATTGAAAGACGCAGTCTTCAGGTAATTTGTACATGCTGAATGTTCCCGTTTCAGAAGAGGGACATTTTTGAGGATTTTGTACTCACAGCACACTTTATTTTGATTTTCACATAAAATCAAATGTTGATGGCAGAACAGTTACACAGTTTAATACAGACATGTCTGTTTTTGATAAAATCTGACACTTTTATCATCAATTCTGTGCATAACTAGCTCTCTGTCCCTGTTTTGTTTTAACCTGCAAGTTTAAAATAACACACATGAGGCTTCTTTTGTCTTGATTTTCACAAAGTCACACAAAATACAGCCAATTTTGTTTGACCTTGTCACAGGTCGACAAATTACTAAACATCACTGACTTTTATTTCATTTAACATCTTGGATGTTTTCTGAGCAGCTCATACACTTTGCATATTTGCAAGCTGCGATATGAGACCCACTTTACTTGGTTTTTCGCAGAAAATCAGTACACAGATGGACGTTCAAACAGGTGAACCACCTGAGGGGGGCTCCTCTCCTATCTATCCTAGATGGATGGATGGGGGCCTTGGGATTCCTGCCCGTGCTCCCCGCATTTTGGGGGAATCTGCCTCATCGTATGCTAATTACTTAGCTGCTAGGAACGTCCGTCAGGATAAGTGGGAAAATCCCCTGTCATTCTACGACAGGCTAATCTCGGTCTACTCCGGGGGAAAAACTATTCCTGGATTAGAGGAAAATATGGAGTTTAAACGTCTTTTCATTATGAATCTTATGCCTTTTCAAATGAAATGTGTTCATTTCAAGGTTGATTGCAAAAAAGATTCCATGGAAGTGATAAGACAATATGCTACGTCAGTTTTTGAGGCCGAAATACAACCTAGGATACCATCAGAGGTTTGTACAGGTCAAAAGGTCACATCCCACTCGCAGGAAGTAGTAGAGGTTCCCTCTCCTTCAAAGTGCGAGAGGTCACAGGTTTTTCATGATAACATACAACAGCATGGTGCTACGAGCTGTAGGAGTTCTTCTGCCCCCGCCCCTCAGGTTGAAAACCCTGAGATGAGCAGAGAACCACAAATGGTAGGTGTTCGCTCTCTAGATGAACCAAGATGGTTCAGATCGAACCAAAAGAGTTCTCACCTAGGTCTCACAGTGGGTGAACTTCGTGAGAAGTTGATGTCTGGGAACCGTGACCCTTTGAATAATGGTCTGTCCCGACATGTGCCCCCGAGAAGCGGCCCTCCTGCCCCTGCCCCTCGAGCTGCACAGCTCGAGACATGCAGTGAGTCACGCATGCTCCAGATTATGGGAACGGCGCCTCCGCGCGAGGGCGTGACTGAGGTTGTGGGTTGTTTGTCAAATGATTTGAATGTTACGGTGGTTGACCGAGCTGACACAACGTGTGACGTTGTCCTTGATGATAACACAAACAACGATGTTCCACCTGACGAAGCGACGCGCGGCACTGCCTTTTGCAGCAACTTAGTGCATACAGTTGACATCAACAACGTCAACGCTGACATAAATACTGACAGCAAACGAATTGCTGAGAATCCACATCCTGAAGGTCATGAGGCAGACAGCCATCATGATGCTGACAGCGACGATGATTACACGGACAGAGTCACACGTACACAGACACGTGTGGAAAAACCTGAACGGTTTCTGTGTCACTTTGTAAGAAGGGGTAAAGCTAAGAGAGCTTACCTCCCACTCACATTGGAAGGGGTCCTAGAGCAAGAAGCGCTCCTGGTTAGCGGCTCAGACGTGTCTACCATGTCAGCCGAACTGTTTGAGGAGCTGAGGACCGCCGCTAACGATGTTGGCAGGCAAATACCCTTTGTGAGATACACTTATGGTGAGCAACAGGGCCTCGCAAAGACGAGAACAACCCTAATAGCCATGGTTCACATGCAGATTGGCGAAATGTCACTATACCATCCGGTATATGTGTCTGAACTTGACTCACTCCAGACTCCATTTGTGGTTGGCCAAGATTTTATAAATCGCTTTGAAGCGATTATAAATTATGGCAATCAGACAATGTGGACCACAGTGAGCAGTCCACTGCCAATCGTGGTACCTCCTCAAGGTCAGGACACTGACTGTCTAACAACAGGTACCGCTGAGGTCACATGGGATTCCCCAACCGAGACCACAAACCCGGTAAGTGATCCTTCATATACAGGTGAGACAGAGGAGACTCAACAGTTGGACCAGACTCTGGCCCATCACGAGGACCTCCTCTGCGAGCTGACACCTTCAGCACTCACTGAACACTACCTACCACCGGTAGAGGGAGGTGTGGTGATCCAAGGGTCCCACACCGATGACGCTGTACTGTCCTGTGGGACAGGTAATTCGGCAAACAGCCAAACTTTCAGTGAAGTCTTGGTTCAAGGACATCTGAGCCCACAAGGTGACAGTCTACTACACGCTGACAGTCACTTGGACTTCATTGTTACAGATTTTGAGGACCCCTCCTTAAACGAAAGGGGGGCAGACTCACACTTCCTACCACGGGTAGAGGACGGTGTAGAGATCCAAGGATCACACACCGAGAACGCTGTGCTGTCCTCTGGGACAGGTAATTCAGTTGTTAGCCAAGCTTTCAATGAAACCTTGGTTCAAGAGCATTTGAATTTAGAACTACTCAGAGATGACATAGTTCTTACAGGCTCAAAGAGCACCTCTTCATTCATGAAGTGGCAAGACATACATCACAACGACAGAGACACGCCTGCGACGGCGCCGACCGTTGTGACACACCTGCATTACGCAGAAAGAGGTAAACGTACAGAGGTACGTTGGCCGAGACCTATAAGGTTCCTGTACAAGGTTCCCCATAAACTGCGCGAACAGCTTAAACTAAACAATGGCATCCTAACTCGTGCCCATGGACGGACGTCCACACCCGTGTGCTTGGTCCCTCATGACCACAGGGGGGTGATGTTAGGCCATGCCCATGTCAAGGACAAAGATTTCAATAACCCCACAAACGACAAAGATCTCGCAAACTCAAAGACTTCATGGGAAAACAAGGTCGTCCAAGCACAGGATAGTAAATAAACTAAACAGTTTAACCTATACTAGTTGCGAAAAGACACCGTTCCAACTAGAACTTAGAAACGCTAAGCATAAAACCCACAACAAAAACCAACCTTAACAACCGTTTGAATCCGCAGGATTTAATTGACATCGGTTATAAAGCTAAGAACTGTTTTTCTTGTGTGTGACACGTTGGAATCTGACGACCAGAGTGAGTTTGTTGTAGTGAAACGTTGTTTTTAGTTGCTTGATTGCTACTTTTGTGTTATTGAAGTTGTTATTGTTTTCTGAACACTCCCAGCCAAAAGAGGTTTTGATTGTTGATAAGTTGAAGACTTAAATGGATTTTAACTATGCCAACATGCTGTTCATTTTGTTAAAGATCTCAATCTTTGATGAGTCATAGTAGATTAATACTACTTAAGGTACTATAATCTACACTGATCTCCCAATCATTTAGGTAGAACCGATTCGATCGTTTCTATTCTAGATCTATTCATTTTGATGAGTCTCGCCATAGACTTCAAAATTCATAGGGATTACCAAATCTTGCGTCGTTCGTCTAAAAGACAACAGACATTCAGACCAAACTAGTTTCATTTTTTCATTTTAGTTTAACCTAAACTAATTAATGAATGGAGGATTAGTTTGAATGAAGAGGCATTCGTTACAGAAGCCCTCCACATTTCTATAGGTATAGATCCCTATATCTGATTTTTACAGCATTGATCCACCCCTTAATTGGTAATTTTAGCTGATCTAATCCATGATAGCTTACATACCAGGTGCATATAGGTAAGGCTTAATGTAGAATCCCAATCATAAGCCCACCTAAAACCACATAATTGCATGACACATTGAACCAGGGTGGCACCGACTGGAAGCCATCCAGCCTGCAACCTTCGATGTGGGGACCTGCTGATCCAACGTTGGTCTTCAACCTTCATCCAAGGCCCGCCTCCTCTGCTTCAATCGAGGGATCCCCTCTACATGCTGATTAAAACTATTCTTGCTGATGAAATCAATAACCCCCATCGTTGTGGATTTACCGTTGTGGATTATAAGACTTTGTTTTCCAAGGGATCACAGACTCAGTTCTCCATGGGTTAACAGACTATGTTTTCCAAAGGATTAAAAGCTTGCCGCAATGGGATTACCTACGAACAGTATGGAATTTCCAAAAACATTATGGGAGTATATTTTTGAATTTTTTTTTTTCCCACTTGCTGGATTACATAGAGGTCAGAGACATTCGGTGGTATCCTTTCGTGTTGGAACTCATCCCCAAGGACAGGCGATGACTTCCAAAAAGGGGGACTGTAGTGATATAGGCCTCTGTCTTGACCTTCAAGGACACCTCTCTGCATCTCTTTGGAACTCTCAGTGTTACACCTTCTTGAAGCCTTCAAGGAGACGAGTAAACACTATTTTGGTTAACAATTATTATGAATTAATGGACACTAATTAATCAGATTGAACTTTCTCTTTAATGTGTGTTAATTCAGAATTGATCAAACAGTATTTTTGTCATTTCAATGATGATTTTACTAAGCTGGTATATTTTAAATATGACAAAGTTAAGAGAACATCTCAGAATGATCGTGCTTTAAACTGTCTGCTCTATGCAGAATGTGTCTAAAGTTGAATGAACAATTCTTCGTATTTGTTTGAACTGTTTTTGTTTCGAAGGAGAAGTTCTAGACATAACTTAATCTTCGGTCTCCCGTCCGTTCTAAAAACAATTCATCTGTGCTTAAACAGAGAGTGCTCTGTTTTCACACCTGCAGGTTTTTGTTTTGTCTCCGTGCTGGGACTCAGTTCTCAGCACTCACTGGGTTTTGGAGTTCTGAGGGAGAAGGGAAGACGCACGGACGTTTTTCTCCAAGCTGATGTACGTTCCGGCCAGGCACCAAAGGCCCACGTCTTCAGCAAAGGTTCAAACAGCACGTCAGCTGTGAACCACTTCGAGTGTCACAGCTCCAAGCGGTGACACTCTTTCTGAAGTTATCTTGAACAAAACCAGAACCAGGCATCACTCTGGGAGGCCGACGCAGACTTCACGAGACCGTGGCAAGATGAAAGTGGTCGCCTGTAAAACGCAGCAGCCTGCGCGTCTGGCTTGACTAATTTACCGGAGTTGAGACAGGATCATCTTCACGAAGGTAAAAGTGTTTCATCACGGGACGGACGTCCAGCCGAAACCGAGCAGAGGGTGCTATCACTGGTTAAACATCTCAAGATAAGATTCAACCATTTCATTTCAATCTTTTATCTTTCCTCCTTAAACTCCTCCTTATGTTTATTTTCATCATGGTAAACTTTAAGTAATGTGCCAACAGAAAGGTCCAACTGTCTGTTTGTTTTAATTTGAATTCTTGTCAACGTAGTTATTAAATCAGAGCTAATATCGATACAAATGTTTATGTAATTTTTGTGATAGTTTCAATAAAAGGTCTAATTTTTTGGTAGACCAACATAAATTGAAGTCTAAGTGTGAAATTACATTTCTGATTAATCACAGTAAAAACAATTTAGTATCGGAAAAAGGAAGAACTCGCACTTTGGTGGCAGTTTGTGCAAGATTAAAGTCTGCTAAACTGCGCATCCAATAATGGTGGCTCAGTAAGTGTTTAAATACCTTACATACATCATTATTTATTCAATTACAGTTGAATGAATAAAAAACAAACAAATCTTTCTCAACTAGGATGTCCCTTTATTAGGGTGAACACAGCCACTAAACCACTGTTTTCTTCCCTTTTCTCATCTAAGCAAAAACATTACAGTACTCTGAAAAGAATAAGAAAAGGCCGCACTTTTTATAGTAGCAGCTTTGTGCACTCCACCCATCTTTCGGATGACTGTACGTACATGTTCACGTTGTATCTCACTGCAATGATCTAAAAGCTTATTCTGATTCTAAAAAAATTCCTATGTGGAGATTTCTCCGTTCTGTAATTACATAATCCAAGATTAGATTTAGGACAAATTTTAACAATAGGGAAGTGGCAAGCACAGACTCATTGAATGAAAGACAATTCATGTCATTATGTTTTTTTGTCAGACAGCTTTTTCTCTCCCAGTCTTCAGGTTGATCAAGTCAAAATCAAACTGCATATTGATCAAACTATTTCATATTTTAGATCTATTATCATTACTATGCCCTACAAAGATTTGCACCTCCTCTTTCTCAGGTTCGAATAACAGCACACAGTTTATGAGGAGAAGGACTGATAGTTATTCCCCCACATGTAGTCAGATCTAAGTCATCCGGTAACACTCCAGGAGCAGGGGTGAAACGGAAATGCTGCAGGAGGGTGGTGAAGAAGATGAAGATCTCCATCCTGGCCAGACTCTCTCCAAGACAAATCCTGCGACCTGCAAGAGAACAAAAGAAGAGACCTTTGTACGACTCGTCTATGAATGTTGCCTCACCAACAAATTGCTGAATTTATGAACCTGCAGAGAACGGCATGAAGGCGTCTCGCTTCACAAATTGTCCATCATTGTCCAGAAAGTGAGCTGGATGAAAGGTGTCTGGTTTCTCCCACTCATTAGGATCATGCAGGACAGACATCAGGAGAGGAATAACTGTGGTTCCCTGCAAAAACAAAAATATCAGAACTGAAATTCAAATTTATCTATAAAGTTATAATAGTGGCCGGCACATATGGTTGCCACCACCCAGCAAGAAGTTTGCAGGATTGCCTCCCTGCTTTGTTTTTAGCCTTTTGTCTCTGTGTACTCCAGTTTCCTCCCACAGACCAAAATCATGCATATTAGGTTAACTGATAACTCTAAATAGTCCCTATCTATAATTGTGAGTAGTTGTCAAAGTCAAAAGTCAAAGTCAAAGTCAACTTTATTGTCAGAACTGCAATATGTACAGGACATACACATAATTGAAATTTCGTTTCTCTCAGTCCCTCGGTGCAACAGTAACTATTTAAACATTGAAACACTGAAACATATAATAATACTGTAGACATAAGCATAAAATAGTAAAACTGTGACACTGTCCTGAGTTTTTGCATAATGTTATAAGAGTATACAAATTTACACCAACTCTAAAACTAAAACTAAAACACTAAACATTTAATGAACATAATACTGTCCTGAGTTTTTGCATACTAGTATAAAAAAAGTATAAAAAGTATAACTATAAAATAAACTAAAGGTTCTAGCATTGACATTTGCAAAGTGGCAAAGCAGCATATGAGTTAATGTACACAGTATATGTATGAGGTAGTAGTTGATGTTGTTATAGAGGCAAAAGTGGCATATGCAGTAAGGCACATTGGGCATCCTTAAATAAGGCTGGTCAGAGAATACTGTATATGTATCAGCAGTGGTGTAGATATAAAAGTAGTGGAAATGTAAACAGTAGTAATAAATGTAAGCAGTAGTAATAAATGTAAACAGTATTAATAAATGTAAACATTGAATGTAACCAGTAGTATGTAAACAGAGAATGTAAACAGTATTATGACTATAGGCAGTGATGTAATACAAACATTAGTGCAAATATGAGAAGTAGTGCAAACTGAATGAGCATATGACCGAGAGTTTAGTGAATAACCCGTTTGATGACACAGAGTCCAGTGTTGTTGGTCTCATTTGTCCCTAAGTGTCCCTGTAATGGACTTGTGACCTGTCCACTCCACTTCTCATACATTGACAACTGGACAGAAGTGTCAGTGACCCCTGCGACCTCAAAAGGAGAAGACGGTAAAGATAATGAATGGATGAATAGATTTATTGCTCTTGTTATAAATATTTCAAGATTTCATGAATCTAGATCATATTAAAATAATCAAGGTAATGATTTACAAATGTTACACACGCACTGACCGTCCTAATGGTCCTTGTGGAACAGTCTATTTTTGTTTACCTATATTTATTTTACTGACACTGCAAACACTTTGTGACATGTAGGAATCATTTTAACTATTGAATTAAAACCTTAAATTCTGAAATAGTTTTTTTTTAATCTTATAACACTTCAGTAAAGTCATATTCATGTGGTGTCAGCATTATTGATGCAATAAAGTGGAAAGGATTGACCAAAAACATGAATTTATACCAGTTTGAATTGAATATATTAAAATGGTTAAACATGACATTAGTTTCATTCATTTCCTAAAGTTTTTTTTCTTTTTTTTTTACCTATAGCTAATGTTCTTTATTCCCTACATTCACCTTTTTAAAAAAATATCCATGAAAGTTGAAGTCTTTGCTGGTTTTGTGGGGAAGTGCATTGGGAACGACGTTGCCCAGCCTTTGTGTCTCATGGATGACGGCGTTGGTGAAAGGCAGGTTCTTCCTGTCAGCAACCTGCACCTGACGGTCTCCTATGACCCTCCTCAGCTCCTCCTGGACCTGGTCTTGTTGTTAAAATTGAACAAGATTATAGCTGAGCTATTCAAACAAACAATATTTAATATTAGATATTTTTTATGGACCATAGTCTTCTGATCTTTTAACAAGGAAGTTGTTTTAAAAAACAGAACTTGTTGAATAAATCAGTCTTTTTACCTTGTATGTTTGGATATTTGGCCACGAAGAGAAGACCCCATCTCAGCGTGGTGGATGATGTTTCAGTGCCAGCGATGAACAGGTTTGTGACAGTAAAAAAAAGGTTTTCATCGCTGAATTCATTGTTTGCAACACCCGATCCCTGCAAACAGACAACTAATAGTGAGTGAGTTTTGTACTATATTTTGCTATTTTTGGGTATAACTGGGACCCAGTGTACTGTACATGATTTCATTCCACCTCATGTACCACATGTGATGGAAACAACAATAAAGTTGACTTGAACTTGAACTCGATAATTGCAGGGGTTACGTTCCAGACACCACCGCGATAGGTGAAAAACTGCAAGGTAGGATCGCTATATTTAGGTTAGTATTTATATATAT
>JBBPBX010020662.1:0-43139 GCA_038048925.1 Garcialebias charrua | reverse complement strand
AACATTTTTTCTTTAGAATGTTACATTTACTCAGATTAAACGTTTGATCTGTCATCTATGTTCTATTATGAATAAAATATTGACATTTGCCATTTCCACATCATTGCGTTCAGTTTTTATTCACAATTTGTTTAGTGTCCCAACTTTTTTGGAATCTGGTTTGTATTTGATTTAAACTGAAGCTGGTAGAGGCTGCTTGAATACATTCAGGTTCAGACTCACATCTTCAGCCACGAGCCCCTCCAGAGCCTCGAACTCACACCGACCCAGCAGCCCGGACACATGAGCAAAGGCCTGAAAGAGACAGAACACCGGGTCCAAACCAGTGACAGAACCGCATCATTCAATCTCATGTGGTCACCGTCTGGGTCCAGGTTCTCCGGGTTTTCACGGACCTGCGTCGCTCCTTCCGTGAACTCCTTGACGCTGAACTCCTTGTCAAAGTAGGCTCTGATCAGAAAAAAGTAAATCCGAGTTCGGAACCACAGGATCGGGTTCGTGAAGCCGAACACAACGACCTTACGTTTTCTCTGCGAGCAGTAGAAACGTCCTTCTGTGATTGACCCCCTCAGCCGGGTTTTACAGAACCGGTTCAGAACCACATTTTGATTCAAAACCAACCGAGTAAAATTAAATGCTGAATTCAGCCTGGAACAACATCTTAACAAGGACAGCGCCATTTTGTTCCGTCTGCTTCCAGTCCTTTCCGGTTAGGAACAGCTAGAATAAAAACACACAGGGAATAGCAGGATAATTTTTAAATAACTAAATTGAATAAAAACTCGTTTCCACTGTATCATCTCTGAATACTGTGAAAGATTTATGTTTAAACTTAACAATTAAGTCTGCTTTCTCGTATTTGCGAGTCTCTGAGGGACATAAAAAATGTAACACAAGCCAGTACGGCTTACTTCCGTTAAAAACACAAACAAATAAATCGAGTTAAATGGAGAACCAGGAAAAAATATCTGTACCCATATTTACAGAGGTGGACAGAGGAGTGTTTTTAGAAAAGATTTATCCAGAGGTAAGGCAAAAATAACCGCTCTTTACAGGGATTTTTTTGTTATTTCTCGCGAACCCAGAATAACCTGATAACCGAATTCAACACTATACCAGGTAGCTGCTGCTTAGCTGACATTTTTGTAACAGCGGGTTCCACGTTTTTATACTTTATCATTGCTGCAGTTAAAACCATTTGACACTTTGAATTGTAGAGATAACTGTGATTTTTATTCTATTTTACTTTAAGAATATTAAACTTTTAACACAAATGATACACAAGTTGTAGCCATAGGCTACATGTGTATGGTATACATGTGTGGTTTAATATCATTTTTAAGATTTAAAATGCATAAATTGAAACCTAAAAGGAACAAAAGCCTATTTAAAATTGATTATTATAGAGTCTCGTGGTTCTGGATTAGTTCTGGTCCACTCTTTCCCCCCATCATTCATTGAAGGTTCTGCTCAGCTCTCTGAAGGTCCACCACTGCATCTCGAGGTTCTGGACTCAGACTGGTTCTTGGTTCTGTTTTTTCTGACCCGCTCTGTTGTAGATCAGCTGCTGTGTTTGGGATCATGGTTCTGTTGGACTCAGTTGGTCTACAGAAGAGTTCTGGTCCACTCAGTGACCGACAGGACTCAAACCATCAGCCTCCACCACCATGCTGACAGCTGGGAGGAGCTGTTTGCTGCAGTGCATTCTGGGGAAACATATGTCCTCTGGTCTGGTTCTGGTCCAGAAGGTATGTGGTTCCTTCAGATGAAACTTTACAGACCTATGTCGAGCTGCCATGTTGTTTTTAGAGAGAAGAGGTCATGACCTGCTGATCGAGGCCTGTAGAGTCACTGCACGGTCTGACCTTCAGGGTGAATCTGCTGTGACGACTGCCAGCTGTTCCTCTTGTCCATAAGCTTCCTCTCTATAGAACGATGAACTCCAGATAGTTTGGAAATGACTTCTGACCCTCCCCAGACTGATGGGCAACAACAGCTGCTTCTCTGAAGTCATTGCTGATGTCTTTCTGCCCAGGCGTTGTGGTAACACACTCCTGTGTGCTCCAGACTTTTTTTTAGAGGTGGTCATGATGATCAGAATCAGAATAAGCTTTATTGTCATTGCACCGAGGTACAGCAAGAAAATGTACGCACAGTCGTCCGAAAGATGGACTAAGTGTACGAAGCTGCAGCTATTTTAATCAGCGCGGCCTTCTTATCCTTTTTTAGAATAATAATCTTAGATATGAAAAGGGGGAAAGAACCATGAGGGTAGATATTACAAAAAAGATCTTTCACATCTTGTCTATCAGGACACGATTTGAGACATAAAAAACTCTACCAGCAAGCACAGTTAAAAACAGGTTACATAAGCATTTCAGGTTGAAGTGGTGAGATTTGTCCATGAGCCTTTTTCAGATCAGCCACAGTTCTGATGATGTTGTTCAGCCAGCAGTTTTGATAAGCTTGCACAGAAAGTTCTCTGGGGGGGGGACGGGTGCGATAGATGAAGCTTGTTATCCTTGGTTACTCATGACCCAGGAGAAATTGATAGTCAGCCCATTTCCAAGGCTGGTGGGGAGTCAGATTCAGATAAGCTTGATTGTTGATTTTCTTCAGGCAGACAGATTTTTTTCCTTCAGCCTTGAGTCCATCTGGACGATCCGATTCCAAAATGGCCTAATTGTGGGAATCCATTCCACTGATCCATGCTATGTCTCCCCTAAGGTCGAGCCCACCACGCTGACGAGTCCCAGAAGCCGCAGGTGGCCTGCGATTCTCATAAATGACCACCTTACGGTTTAGCTCGTAAATCAGCTGATTTTGCGAGGTCAAGGCACGGATCAAAACCTTCACACCGACTCTGAAGCTTTGTCATGGCCGAAACTGCTGCCGATGCCTTCTTCAATTTCCGATAGAACAGAGCCCCTCCGGTGCCAAAAAGCAGAGCCCCTGCTATCATAAATCCAATTATGTAAACGTCTTCAACGTCCTCCTGAGACAGGACTGTGAGACACATCACCTGCCACACTCCCCACGAGTCCATGACGTATCCCGCAGTGTGCGTCTCAGCTGGCCACGCCGGTTCCCCCGGAGCTTGTCGTTTGGTTGAAAAAAATCTTGTCACTAGAGTTGATCGTCCATGATACCAGATCCATAATCTTAATTTACGTTCGGGAGATGAGTCCCTGATCCTGAACATCTGAGGTTTTGTGGTACCCACAAAGCTGGAGCCAGTTTTTCCACATCATCAGTTTCTTCATTTTGACCAGTCCTTTAATCCGTAACTCAGGTTTGAGTTAGCGTAACGTCTTGCTGTCATGTTCCAGCGCCGACCGGCCGTCCTGAGGGGAGTGGACCTGGGCCCGTGCGTGGACAGATGGACGGCTGAATACCTCGGGGAGAAAGGAGGCGACAGGGAGGTGAAGGTCCACGTCTCCACCGTAGCTCAGATGGATTTCCTTCATAAAAACTTTGCCTACAGGTCAGTTCAAACATACGTTTTTATGTTTCTAACTCTGAACACTGACGCTGCAGTTTCTCTGTTTCCCACAGGACTCTGAAGTTTAATGAATTTATTAAACGAGCATCGGAGACAAAACACTCGGACTTCTTCCTGTGTGAGGTGCGGCTCATTACAAAGTGACATTTTTTCATTTTACGTTTGTTCATGACTCAAACTCCTGGTTGTGATTTTAGGATGAGAGCTACTACCTTCGATCACTGGGAGAGAACGTCCGCAAGGTATTAAATCTATATGTCATCGCCCGTTTAATTTAAATATTTAATGAGCACGAGGTTGGAAAAACACGCCTGAAGATTAATCAGTGACTCACCGGTTTGTGATTGTTGCTTCTAAACATTTCTTGCAGGAAGGAGTCACTTCTGTGACTGTTTCAGCTGAAGGTTTAGACTCATTTAAGCCTTAAACATAAATGTTCTAAAGTTTTATTAACCCTTTCACAACATAAAATTCTTAAACATGTTTTCAGTCCCATCACTTAAACATTAACCCTCAGAAGGACATTTAAGTCAACAAGCGTTCATTTTGGGGAAGATTGACCACCTTAACCCCTTAAAAATACAATATTTAATTATTTTTTCCACAATAAACTACCGGGGTAGTCTTCTTTACAATTCAGTTCATTTATAATATATGAATTATAATATTTATAAATAATTTTTAATATATAGCACCAAGTCACAGTAGAAGTAGTCTCAGGGCACTATACAGAAACATATACAGTACATATAAATACCGTAATTAACATTATTTTCCTGAGGAGCAGACTGCTTTGAGTTTAACTCCATCACAGAACTCTCATCTTGAACAAGCATGAAGGCGACAGTGGAAAGGAAAAACTCCCTCATGAGGAAGAAACCTTTAGCAGAACCAGGCTCAGGACAAGTGGTCACCTGCTTCCACTGGCTGGGTTTGGTAGGAACAGATACACAATGGCAGGTCGAGAATCACGTTAAAATAGAAATAGCATTAAATGAAAACTATTCAATTTTAACAATTAATTTAAGGACATGAAGTCAATTTGTCCTCTAGTAGTCTTAAAGGAGACCACAGATTGGTTTTTAAAATTTTTATGGTATGTCTGTGGGCTATCCAGACAATGTTCATTCAATTTAATACACAAAATAATTCTTAGCAGCATAACAAACCAACCCTAACTATAAGATTTATCAAAAAGCAAAGTCTTAAACTGGACAATGTGTCAGCCTCACGGACAGAAACTGGAAGTTGGTTCCACAAGAGAGGAGCCTGAGAACCGAAATATCTTCCTCCCATTCTGCTTTTGGAAACTCTAGGAACCACGAGCAAACCTGCAGTCTGAGAGCGAAGAGCTCTGTTAGGAAAATATTGAACAGCAAGATCTCAAATATAAAATGGAGCTAGGTTGAGGGCTTCGTATGTTAGAAGTAAAATTTTGAATTCAGTTCTGATTTTGACATTTGACTTTTACAGCAATCTCTGCCTGGAATAAATAACACATTTCAATGACTTTTTTTTACATTTTAACTCATTAATTCATGATCAGACATGAAGGTTTTGTTTGAAACTGTTTTTTTTTTTTACTCGTGAACGACACCGGAGCGTTTTCTGAACAGCTGCTGCCGTCCAGTCCGTCCACCAACGGTGTTGTTAGTCAAGTCAACTGAAGGCGACTGATTCTTCAGCCTGCATGCACGTGGCTCTACAGTTTCACACCCAAAACTCTACTCGAGCACAAACCGTGCGTTTTACTCTTTTTGTCTGAATTAAAACAGTTTTTTCAGTTGAAATGAGGGACGGGACTCTACAGGAACGTCCAGCCATGACGGACGCTCTTTTTCAGGTATAATTAGACACCCCCCCCCACCCCACCCCACACCCCCATCTGTGCATTCCACAGCATCCCATGAATGTAGAAAAGAAATGTCCGCTAGTGGACTAACATTAAAAACAAAAGTAGAGAAATAGGGTTAAAATGTAAAATACAACTGAAAGGAATTCAGTATTTTATGATACAAGAAATATGGGATTCAAAATAGTTTACAATAGATTTTTATGGTGAAGCTTCCCCAAAAAGAATTAACGCTCATGTGAGTTTATGATCAATCAATCAATCAATCAATCAATCAATCAATCAATCAATCAATTTATTCACTCGATTAAAAAAATCATCATTTTACAAACTCATTATCTGACAACACATTTACACGAGTGAAGAGGGAGCAGGAAGAAGAAAATCTTGTATAGACCTGCCCCCTTTCTCAATAATTACAAAAATGTCATGGCCGTAAACATTAAATTAACAAAACAAGTTGCAAACAATATTTAAACAATAACATACATAACAATATACCACTGTTCCCATTAACAACTCAATATGTAAGAGTTAACCATTCTTTTTTTATACTGTTTCTTGAATTGGATTATTGTAGTGCAATTTTTAAACTCATCATCCAAACTGTTCCATAGTTTTACTCCATGCACCGAAATGCACATTTGTTTTAAAGTAGTACGCACAGTTTTACTTTTGAAATCATACTTCCTTCTGTTAGTTCTATCACAAGAGTTTAAGACAAAAAACTTTTGTAAATTAAATGGCAATAATCTCTTTCTAGCTTTAAACATAATCAATAACATTTTTAAATCAACCAGATCCTTTAGTTTCAAGATATTTGATTGAATAAACAATTTATTTGTGTGTTCTCTGATGTCCACTTTATGAATAATTCTCATAACTTTCTTTTGTATGACAGATAACGGTTTAGTGTTGGTTTTATATGTGTTGCCCCAAACCTCTATACAGTATGTCAGATATGGAAAAACAAATGAATAATATAATGTCTGTAGAGTTGACAGCTCTAAAACATGTTTTACTTTATTTAGAAGTCCAATACTTTTGCATAGTTTTAATTTTATGTATTTTATATGAGATTTCCAGTTGAGTTTATGATCTAAAACAACACCTAAAAATTTAACTTCATGTACTCGTTCAACTTGATTATTATCTACAGACATTACAATAGAATCATCTATTTTTCTGTTACCAAAAATCATGAATTTTGTTTTATTCCAGTTTATTGATAATTTGTTGTATTTAAACCATTCATTAAGTTTAGACATCTCACAAGTCATACATTCTATAATGGGTTTTAAGTCATTCCCAGAACAAAATAAATTTGTATCATCTGCGAACAGGATGATTTGTAACTTTTTAGACACTTCACAAATGTCATTGATGTACAAAAGAAAAAGCTTTGGTCCTAGCACTGAACCTTGGGGGACTCCACATTTTATATTTTGAAGATCTGATTTTACATTTCCTAGCTGTACAAATTGTTTTCGGTTAGTCAAATAACTACTCAACCAGTTATGAACTATCCCTCTTATCCCATAATCTTGCAACTTGGAAAGCAATAAAGTATGGTCGATTGTATCAAAGGCTTTTCTTAAATCAATAAACATCCCCACTGTATATTGTTTCCTTTCAATTGCTTCTGTAAGTTCTTCGTTTAGTTCTAATAATGCAAGGGATGTAGATTTATTTGCTCTAAAGCCATATTGACTCTCACTCAATAAGTTATTCTTTTCAATATAACCATCCAATTTTTGGACAAACCATTTTTCAAGCACTTTAGAAAACTGAGGGAGCACTGAGATCGGTCTATAATTGTCAAAACTATGTCTATCACCATTTTTAAATATTGGAATAACTTTTGCTAATTTCATTTTTTCTGGAAATATGCCACTCTGGACTGACAAATTACAAATGTAAGTAAATGGTTTAATAATAAAGTCAATAGTTTTTTTTATAATCATCATATCAATTCCATCACTATCAACAGATGTTTTAGTTTTGCTTTTCCTTACTATATTTAAAATTTCATGTTCACTTATATCTCCAAGAAACATTGACTGTGAAATTCTACTACCACCCTGCCTACCCTGAATATTATTTGTCTTAATGGAAGAAGCCAAACTTGGCCCTATATTTACAAAGAAGGAATTAAATTCATTCACCACTTTATTTTTTTCCGTCAAGGTTGTTTCTCCCTTAAAAAACTGTTTTTCAAGACAATGAGTATTATTAGGTCTTACAATACTATTCAAAATGTTCCACGTTCTTTTCATATCATCACTGCTCTCTCGCAACTTTAAATTGTAGTAATCTTTCTTAGCTTGTCTTAATAATGTTGTCAATTTATTTTTATACACCTTGTATTTCATCTCTTTGAGTTTAGTTGGAAATCTGACAAAATCTCTATATAACTTGTTTTTCTTCTTACAAGATTTTAACAGTCCCTTGGTCATCCAGGGTTTTGCATTGACATTTTTATTTTTGTGACACGTTAATATTGGGCAATTTTTGTCATATAATGATTTATAAACTTGCAAAAAATTGTCATATGCCACATTCACATCATTTACATATACTCCACTCCAGTTTTCCTTTAACAGATCATTACAGAATTTCTTTGTTTCATCAGATCTGACTCTAACCTGCCTTATTTCATCAACTTTACTAGTTTTTTTAATTTTACTATCATGAACTATGAATATAGGTAAATGATCACTTATGTCACTTATGAGTACCCCACTGTAAATAGCCTTTCCAATTTCATTAGTAAAAATATTATCAATTATCTCATTAATTATGAGAGCATTTAAAGAAAATAAAAAATACTAGAAAGGTTTTTAGGCCTAAAGAGATAAAAATATAAATGAATGTGTGGCTGATTTTGCCCCATGAGACCTGAGATTTTTTTAAAAAGTCCTCCCTCCTCGACAGGAACCTGCTGATCTGAACAAACAGTTTCCGGACTTGGCCGAGGACTTTCACGTCCCTCGCTTCTTCGAGCCGGACCAGTTCTTCTCCAGCGTGTTCCGGATCAGCTCCTGCGGCCTGCAGCTGTGGACGCACTACGACGTGAGCGCCTCGAGGTGCGCGTTCGCTCCGGCCCGGCGTCTGTTTGCTGACTGTGTTGGTTCCCTCAGGTGATGGACAACCTGCTGGCTCAGGTGACAGGAAGGAAGAGAGTGGTTCTTTACAGCCCCCAAGATGCATTGCACCTCTACCTGTCTGGTAGGTTGCTATGGAAACGGGTCGCTTGCTTGGCTGGAAATTAATTTTAACTTTTACCCACGACATCCTGATGTTGATCAGTTTATTTGACCCGTCAGGCGATAAGTCAGAGGTCCTGGATATCGACGCCCCTGATCTGAAAAGGTTTCCGGACTTCGTGAAGGCGAGGAGGTACGAGTGCGTTCTGGAGCCCGGGGATCTACTTTTTATTCCCGGTAAGACGTCGCTCACGTACCCAGTTCGCTGACGCTGTTCCCGCACTCAGAAAAAACTTCTCCTGATCCTCGTTTCCTCAGCGCTGTGGTTCCACAACACCCTCGCCCTTCAGTTCGGAGTGGGTGTCAACGTATTCTGGCGGCATCTACCTGCCGGCGTCTATGATAAAAAAGACCCGTACGGTAACAAAGACCCGGTGGCTGCCACTCGAGCCCTTCAGGGTCTGGAGCGGGCTCTGCACGCTCTGGATGAACTTCCAGCGGAGTACAGGGACTTCTATGGCCGACGTATGGTCCAGGTGATCCAGAGGCGGACGTTTTGTGACGATCAGGACTCTGGCACTACATTGCCCAGAAGTCAGTTCACCAAACTTGGATGAGTGTTTGAAGACTAAACCAAACCAACACTTTTTAGTTTGCGTCTTTAATCCTACTACTGCTCTTGGGTCAACATGACTCTCAAGGCTTTGGCTTCTTGGGTCTTTTTGATCCAAGAGCAGCAGGAGGGTTAAGGTTGAATAAAAAAAAAGAATGAAATACATTTTATGATCTTTCAACATCAGAGTCAGAGAATCTTTATTGTCATTTGCACTGCATGTAGTACATGTGATGAAACGAGATTATGTACACAGGGTCCCAGTTACATCCAACAACAAATGTAAGAGAAAAACAGTAATAACATCTAGGATTAACTAAGAAAAACATCAACTAGTAATACACTAAGCCCTAATGTAGTGGAAAAACATCATTATAAACAGCAGCACGAACATGAGTCTGTATGAGCAGATGGTCACAGATGAACACAGCAACAAGAAAACAGATCAGCATCAGCATGATGTGATATTTTGCAGTGATTATTCTTATTATTTATTTATTCATGAGTCTAACAGCCTCAGGGTAGAAGCTGTTCCTCAGTCTAGTGGTTCTACATTTGATGCTCCTCAACCTCCGTCCTGAGGGGAGTGGGGCACAGTGTGGGTGCTGGGTGAGTGGGGTCTTTCATGATGCAGGTGGCTCTTTTCCTGCATCTCGAAGTGTAAATGCCTGTGATGGTGGGGAGACTGACTCCAACATGATTTGAATATTAACCATGTCCCACTTGTATTTATTTAAAAAAGTTGACATTTATCTAGTTTGTCCCTTTTGTGTGTTTGTTGTGCAAATGACGGCGGCTGCTTTTCAAAATGTCTCATGGCTCAGTTCACAACACGGCAACAAAGTTCATGCTAGCCGTTAGCTTTGGAGGTTAGCTTAACTTGCATCAAATTACAGCTTAAAATAAAATAAAAACCTCAACGAGCCAGGAAAACCAAAATATCCACAAATTAAAAATTATACTGCATTTTATTTTCAGTCCTTAATCGAAGGTCATCCAGCTTTAATACATGAACTGACTTTATTAACGCCCAGTGACAGGGTCAGAGGTCAACTGGAAGTACATTTGACTGTCACTACAGCTGTCATTTCTAACCCGGCCTGGCCGGACTCGGATAAGGGCCGGGCCATAATGTGCGGGGCCGGGTCGGGCTTTCAATTGCATCAGTGAACGCGTGCGGCTTACGATCCAATTATATGGCAACGTGGCTTGCCATACAATCATCAGCTGCACACGGTCATTTGACCATGAGCTGACCGGCCTTGAAAGAGGTAAAAAAAAAAAAAAATCAGTTAAAGACCGTGTAAAGTGAATTTCAACATTTTCTTCAATAAACATTATAAATGTCATAATTGTAATCTTGTAAATGAGTAAAAAGTCTCAAAATTGTAGCTCAATTAATTTTGGAGTTATAGAGCAAACTGTGTATAAAGATATTTCTGTTTCAGGATTTTTTAGGCGTGTTTTAAATGTGACCGCGTTTCGTCACGCGGTCTTCTTAAGTATAGCCCCACCCCCTGCAGCTCCAGCCGTATAAATTCGCCTCGGTGGAGCCGTTCACTCGCGAATCGCAGATAGCATCAGATAGCAATAGCATAGATATTTTGTTCATTGTTAGCTAGCTAATCAATTATGCCTCGTTCGTGCATCTTCCCTGGATGTCGCAATGGTCAGGGCACCCGTACAAATCATAACGTGTTTTTATACCGCGTGGTTTTATACCAAGTAGTATCTGTAATGCCTGGATAGGTCAATGGATAAAGCAATCGCCTTCCGTCCCAAATCTTATGGGTTCAATTCCCGCATGGTACAATTTTTTTTAATTTTTTTTTATTCATTCCAGATTAAAAACACACAAGAAAACTATTTACAAAAACAGCGTAACTCTTGGAAAAAGTAGCTGCTGTTACAGACAGAACTCAGATAAAAACAGCAGGTTTACTGGCTCTGCTGGCTGCCTCTCCACACACAGCTCAGCAGCAGGCCGCAGTACTGCGCTGAAACCACGCCCACGCGCTGACACGCCCCCACAGTTTCAGACCAGGGCACAATTATGTTTTTTCATGATTTTTGAGACTTAATTTTATAAGGAAAACAATGTTTTTAATCAGTCAGATTTATATGGGTGATTAATAACACATATTTATGCCATGTGACAAACTAAAAACACACATTTAATTTCACTTTACACGGTCTTTAAGCTTCAGATGGGACTATACCGCCAGGCAGCGATCCATCTCCAAATGGACGTTAAGTCACTGCACTAAGAGGACGTGCACAGTTGATGACCCGAACAGGTGAGATCCCAAAATATCCAACATGTCAGAGCATGGTCTGTGTCTGAATAATGCAGAATGAAGGCAGAAGCAGGGATTTAATGCACTTTGACGGCCATGAAAGGACAAACACCCCCTCAGCTCCCATCAATCTTCTGCCCTGTTAGCCACGTGCGTCCGCGACCGTTAATAACTAAACTTAATTAAAAATGTCTGGGTTTTTTTCAGGTTCTGACTAGGGGTTAAACGATTACATATTTTTAAAAAGTCGACTTCAACATGATAAAAGTCGAGTCGACTTCGACAAGTCGACTTTGTAATCATAGGAACTCAAGACACTATCATATTTGCAAATAAATAATTAGGAAAAAGTCATTTACAAAAAAAAAAAAAGAACAAAACATCAGAAATATATTATATATATTATATGCTCCTACCATTTATTGTAGTGCAAATAAGTCGAAGGCAAATCAAAACTGTTATCAAGTTGCAAAAATGCTGTTTTTGGTTTAGTTTTATTTAATCCACCACATGGATTGGGTGGAATAGGGTTGGGAACAGCGGGGGAAGGGGTGTGTGACTAGTCGACATGAAATATAAAAACTTGCGAGACGATCTAAAATCGACTAGTCGAACCCCTAGTTCTGACCTGTAATTACTGTTCATTTGTCGAGTCGGGTGGAGTTTGGAAATTATGGCTACGGGCTGGGGCCCGAATGAAACTCCTTCACAAAGAATATTAATACATTGGGGGGGGTAATTAAAAAAATAAAAAAATTCTTATTTCCCAGTTATTAATTTGCACATATTTTAGACCAAAACTGGCAAAAGTCGTCAAACGTCGATGGTTTGTGTCATTGTGTGTACATACATGTACAGATGTGTTCAAAAATAACACCAAACACGGCAGCTCATCTTTGTCCAGCAGCAAGGAGCATGTGTAAACTTTTAATTCATCTAAAACACCTCCTGACCCGGTGGAGCAGAGAGCGTCTGCAGTCCTTGGAGAAAACTGTAAGGAAGCGCCAAGAGCAACAAAACATTCAAATCTGGATCCGGATGCGGCGACAACACAGAGCGCTTCGGTCCGTTAGCATCCGCGTTTACGTCGCTGATGTTCCAAAGCTGCTCAGACGACGGTCTACACCGACAGCTGAAATAAACATGAAGCTGAGGGTTCAGTTTGATGTTTTATTGCACAAAGATTACAGTTCATGTGTCCTTACAAGATTTTAAAGCTTTGTAAACAGTGAACGGCATCACCCCCTCCCCCCCAGTGTGTTCAGCATCTCCACAGCCCGTTTCCTCAGCGAGTCTCGGCTTTACAAGCGTGCACCTGAGCCAACCAGTGACCGACTACACAAAGCAGACGGAAGAAACTCGAAGACGTGGCGTTTTTTAAAATTTATTTTAAGTCTTGACGTTCAGTAAACTGCTGGCTGCGTGACAGGAAGACGGGAGTGCTGAGAAAGTTGCTCATCCTAAAAAATCGGGTAGTTCAGGTTGCTAGAAAAAGATTGGCTTTAGGTGCAAACAGGAGAAACGTTCGACGGGGGAAATGCAAACGTTCCCAGGCCTCCGTTTTGAATTCTTCCACATGTTGGAGGAAAGCAGCAGAAAACAGAGCGGCCATGTTGGAAGGACGCAGACATTCAAAGTTGTCTTTACGAAGAACTCCCATCCGACGGGAAAACAACCCAAAAAATGGCACATTGCTTGATAAAGTCCTCTACTCAGTGAAAACTAGGCTGAAGTTTCAATCAGGCAGGTGGAGGAGAACCCAAAAGACGGTTCTTTTCCCGGTGGTTGTCCGGTTTTCAATGAGCAGAAGCTGAAGTGGGAGCTCGGTGGTTCTCATGGAGTCTGAGCCGCACCACGGCTGGTCTTCATCTTCTCCATTCTCTTACTCAAGTGGCTGTTGCTCGACTCGAGCTCCTCGACCTTATCCAGCGCCGATCGCAGCTGAAGGGTCAAACGAGGAGAAGGAAAAAGAGCAGAGTTAGATGAAGTCTGTGAGCGCAGCTCGTGCTGAAGTCGTAGAACTTCCTACCTCTCTCTGCAGCTTGCGTTTCTCTGCTTTCAGCTCGTCCTCCACTTTCTCCGCGTTCTCTGCTGATGATTTGTAACGCGTCACCTGCCCTTCGAGCCGGGTCACCTGCATTCACAGAAACGCATGAGGACACCAAGACAAAGGCAAAGGAAGACAACGAGCTCTGAAGGAATCGTCTCCGCTCACGTTCTGCTCTAAAGCCGTGGCTTCCTGTTCTGCCTTGGCCAGTTTGAACTTCAGCTCGTTCACTTGCCTGTTGGAGTCTCCTGAAGACATTTTGCAACAACAGAGATGTTAGTTGTTTGACATGTTCAACTTTACGAGGCTGTTTTTCAACCTGCAAACACCTACGTTGAAAATCCATAATGTTTGGGTCGTTTCCGTTTTCAATAATTTCACCGTCTGGACTAGAACGGCTGTCTGGGCCGTTCTTCTGGGCCTTCTGTTCCAGCTGGGCCTTCAGTTTCTTTACCTGGAAGAGACAGAACACTGTATATTTGCTTTTTAATCACCAGTGACTATTTCTACATGTTCAAAATAAACCGATTCATATTTTGAGTGTATTTAAGGCTGTTTTTCCACATTTGAGTGCAAACATCTGGATGTTTGTTTTAATCATTCTCAGTGTTCCCAACCATGGTCCTTGAGGAACGCCATACTGCATGTTTTAGTCGTTTTCCTGCTTCAACACACCTGATTCAGTGATTTTATTATCTGTACTTCCTGAAGTTGTGCCAAAAACTGTGGTGCTTAACCAGGGTTGGGAACCACTGATGTACAGTAGATACATTTTTCTTCTTCTTTCGGCTGCTCCCTTCTTCAGGGGGTTGCCACTGCAAACTAACTCGCACGAAGACTTGGCGATTATTTTTACGCCGGACGCCCTTCCTGACACAACCACAGACCACCGAGCTACCACAGCCCTCTGTGTGGAGCAGAGAGCTGTCATCTAGGGCACCCGGGGGAGCAGATGGTGGGGGTTGAAGCCAGAGGCCTTGCTCAAGTGCCCAGAGTGGGGCAGGTGTAGGTGATTCATCTTTCCCACCCACATTTTAATGTCGTCAATCTAGGAAGTTGAATCGGCGACCTTCCGGTCACAGGTTCACCTTCTCTAACCTCTGCACCACCACTCCCCACAGCAGATCAATATGTTAAAGCTGCACTATGTAACTTTGTAATGTAGTCTGTAACTTTTCTAACAATATATTTTTAACATATTTCTTCACTCTGTCACTATCTACTGACAGACTGATGTTAGACAAAGTAATCTCTGAAAAAAACTATAGTCCCCTTGCTTCTCTATCAGCATTTATAAAAACACTAAAAACACAGAGTGACCCGGACAATGACCAGCCAATAAAAACAGAGTTGTTTGTCACGCCCCAACCCACGCCCCCGCCTGTCCCAGCCTCAGCGCCGCGCTCATTCTCATTCAAAGGATTGCAAAGCGATGCAGGACTGATTTGTATGTGACACAAATGTATTAAATATCCCTTCTTCATCCCAGAGCTGGACTTTTATTTTGTTTTTTTGCCAAAAGTCAAGTGATCGCTTCATCCTTCACTCACAGGAATGAGGAAATTGATTTGTCACGACTCACGAGCGAATTAAATCATGTCCAAAGTGGCTGGTGAAGCTCTGCTGATTTCAGGGTGTTTTTGTGTTGTTGGACGAGTGATTCATGGATTTATTATATTTTTAGGACGTTATATTAACATATAATCACAGATCCAAAAAAGCTAAGTCTGGTCCTCTGGACATTCAAAAAACAAAACAAAACAAAGCAAAAAACAACAACTGTAGAAACGTTTCGTCTTTCGTCCAAAAGACTTCCTCAGTCTGAGAAGCTGAGTTCAGCTCAGTCTTATAAATAGCACCCTCCCACAGTGGATAAGGGAAGGCCTTAGGCCTTCCCTTTGGCCTCTTTGGCCTTCTTTGGAAGGCCAAAGAAGAGCACATTAAACAAAAACTAACAACGTTCCTAGATCAGACCACACTTCAGCAAGTGATGGACTGTACAGATCAGGCACGCTTAGCACAGCATGTCAAGTCCAAGACTCGACAACAAAACAAATTTAACTTACTGATAACTCGTCAACACCATCACAATTCTAATAACAACACATTCAGTGTAGGACAACACATTACACAGCTACATGCCAGGGAGACAGAAAATTGGGTGAAGAATTTATCCAACTGGTTGATCCACTGTGGGAGGGTGCTATTTATAAGACTGAGCTGAACTCAGCTTCTCAGACTGAGGAAGTCTTTCGGACGAAAGACGAAACGTTTCTACAGTTGTTGTTTTTTGCTTTGTTTTGTTTTGTTTTTTGAATGTCCAGAGGACCAGACTTAGCTTTTTTGGATTTTTCTACCTGGATTATTGAGCATGCATCAGGGTATATAATCACAGAACTTCGCAGCGTCAGCCACAGGACATGTAGTGGGGGCGGAACATTCCAGACATTCCAGACATCGACTGACAGACATGAGGAAGTCACGAGCGAATTAAATCATGTCCAACGTTGCTTCGTGAAGCTCTGCTGATTTCTGCTGGTTTTTGTGTTGTTGGACAAGTGCTCCATGGTTTTATTATATTTTTTAAAACGTTTTATTAACATATAATCACAGAACTTCGCAGCACAGACAGGACATGTAGTGGGGGCGGAGCATTCCAGACCTGCACTGACAGAAAGAGGAAGTCACGAGCGAATTAAATCATGTCCAACGTGGTTTCGTGAAGCTCTGAGGATTTCTGCTGGTTTTTGTGTTGTTGGACAAGTGCTCTATGGTTTTATTATATATTTAAAACGTTTTATTAACATATAACCACAGAATATCGAAGCGCTCCGAGCGGACACACAGCAGGGGGCGGAGCTGCAGAACTCAAGTTCAACAGAGAACGGACTGTGGCTCCTCCTCAGAGTCATATATGGCTCTGAGGGGGAGGGAGCAGAATGCTTTTACCTGCTGGAAATTTTTTTAAGTCCCAGCGTCCTGCTGAAATTACATATCGGTAGTTCACCTTTAAATATTTGCTGAGGTGGTTGTTCTGAACGATGGAATGAATAGTTGAGCTAACAGTCGGGTCAATAGTTGGGTGGACTGAATGTTTGGGTGGTTGGATGATGGTTGGTTGTGGATGGATGGTTGGTTGGGTGTGTGTTTGGATAAGTTTTCTAAATCGTCTCATAATCTAGCTGTTTTTTGCTACTGTTCCTCTTGACTGTCCTTTTGGTTGCCATTTTGTTTTGATTTGTTAAAAAAATAAAAATAAAAAAGAGAAACAAATTTGTACAGCTACAGTAATGTATGCTTATTTTATGATTGTCTATTGTTGTTAATCACTGTTGTCATCATTCTTTGTTAAAATCAGGTCTCTCTTGTAAACTAGTCCCCGAGGCTCAATGGGATAGCTGTTTAAATAAAGGTTGAATTAAAAATTAAAAAAACTTCTCACCTGCTCTATCATTTTTTCGCGCTCGTCCACCAGTTTTCTCAGGCGAATCTCTGAAAATGAAGCAGACGTCTGAAAACCACATCGGTCCAAATGAATCCTACAGTTCTGTGCAAAAGTTCTAATCCAGACCCATTTCTTTATATTTTCCCTCCAAGCAGCCAGATGTTCATGTTACTGTAACTGTTAAAAGTGCTCCTGATCAGCAGCTCTCTAGACGTTTTGAAGGTCTCTTAATGATTCTTCTTTGGACTTTGACTGCTTTTCCACCCAGTTTCAGTCCTCGTACCTGAACATTTTCACTTCTCTCTGACCTCTAAACCATTCAGGTACAAAAAGGCTCCTGGACTGGAGGGATAACCCGGCGTTGTGTTGAGACATGTCAAATCGGACCTTTGGATAGTTTTTCCCAGCAGAAATGCAATTTGTTCTGATGTCTTTGGTCAAATTAATTAGGCCTGTCGTGATAAACGATGACTCAATGAATCGCATGATAAATGAAAATTATCGACCTCATCATTTATCGGCTTTATCGTTTCTTCGTGTCTCTTTCTACTGAAGACACTGGATGACAAAAAGCTAAACTCTGGTGCTCTTCACTGACTCCTCACTTTCTATTTTCTCTTTAAAATCTGTTTTAACCGTCCAAAATTGCATTTTTGGATCGTTAAAAGCAGCTAAGCTACATGCTAAGCTAACGGTCCGACCTCGGGGAAAAAACCTCCGTCTTAAAAAAAAAAAAAAAAACTCCGTCTTGTCAAAGCTCCAAAATTCACAGTTGAAACCTGTGTAAAAATTGTTTTTCCTCTGCAAAAATAAGCTGAGAACTTGTTTACTTATTTTTTTTATTAAAAGCTTTGTGTGACAAATGTTATGCTAAAGAGCTCAAACCACACTGAGCGTACGTCCATTTTGAGAACCGAAGAGAGACAGCCCATGTCACATCAAGGGGCCTCCCTCCCATTTTTCTTAAAGAGACAAGCTGCTCACTCCCTCACTATCCATCCTTCAGTTCAATCAGTCTTATACTGCATCCAAAAAGGTATTGCACTCAAAACAAATTAACCAACATTTATTTTTAAATTTGACAATAATTACTAATTATTGTCAAATTTCAAACAATATTATTGTTTATCGCAATAATTTCTGAGACAATTAATCAATCGCCCAGCAAAATTTGTTATTGTGACAGGCCTAGAATGAATTAAAAAACATGACTTTATTAACGCTAACAAAGTGAAGCCAATTGAGTTGAAGGAATCATCTTGTTGGAGCTAAAACCATCTCTTCTGTCAAACTCTTATCTTTGGTGTTCTCCACTGATTCAGCTAAAGAAACTGGAACAAACTGAGTTGTCTATTGTGTCAACACAAATCTGGTCCATCCCTTCACTTAAGGAGACTTTTCATGCCCGAATGATTCAGAGGCCATACTTTTGCACGCAACCATACATAAAATCTAATAAACAACTTTTCACATCACAAAGAACGACTGCAATTATCTTTGAACGGACAAATAAATTAACATACCAGGGACAGGTGGAGCCAAGGAGGTGGTAGGAAGGGAGAACGATGCATGCAACAAAGCAGGCATCCGTGGTGGACGAACGGAGAATGTGAGGGGGGTGTGTTACCATGCACGTGCACGCCACGTCTACAGATACATTCACACAACAGTTCATAACAATAAACTTTAAGAAAAGTCTTGGTAAATAAAATCCCATCAGAGGTTTTTTATTCAGCAGGGCAACAAACATTCTGCACAGTCCAGAGTATGTGACAGGAAAATAAAACAAGAAGCGGCTACTTGAATCCTGATGTGAATAATCAGTTAATATCATCTGAATGAAATACAGTATATATATATATATAAATAAAAAAAAACGAGTTACCAGAATGGTGGCCCCATCTACACAACTTGAAACACTGAAATACCAATGCTGCGCCGGTAGGTGGCGAGAACGCTCATGGTAATATATCAGTGGAAAGATGTGACTTTGGGGTTGCTGGTCCAACCAAATACAACCCCCCAGGACTGTCTTTAAAAATAACTACGGTAGTTAACTTTAATTGTACATTACTGGATAAACAAAGATCAAAAGAAAAATAAACACTAAAGAACATTTGTAGCTTGACTAAATATTTGAGAAGTATCCGGCTGAAGGCGACCTTTTCCGGTGCAGAAATACTGAAAAGGGTCCAGCTGTAGACCGAGGGGACACTTGATGTCCATGTCCACTAAAACACACAAACTTAACTCACTTTTACAAGAAAAATATGGTCTCAACAATACCCCAAAACATAACTCTTTAACTCAGTCCCAACCCAAACCCTGACCCCTTACCATCAAGTCCAAACTAAAACCAAAACCAGATATTTAAAAAATATCTGGCGTAGTGTGGACGGGGCTTGTGCTTCAGAATCCTTGCAGTTATAACATAAATAAAATAAAATAAAACAAACGCTGTGATAAATGTTACCCGTTCGATCGAACATAGCTTGACTCAAACGTTAGACCTACAGTCACTCAACGGTTCTACTCCCTTATTTTTTTTATTTTACTGTTTGATGAAGAATAAAATCTACATACAGTACATACACAACTTTTAAAAATCAAAGTGCTGTGAGGCTTTGCATGTCAAACACTATGAACTCCTCAAAGATCCACGTTCCTGCAGATTAAGACATCTTACAGTCCTCCTTGCCCTTGCCTTTGCCTTTCTTGGTACTCTTTTTGGTATATTTCCCTGAAGGTGGAGCGTCTTTGTCGGCAACGTTCTGGTCTACAATCTTTGGTGAATCCAAATCCTGTTGGATGATGTCCAACCCTTCCTTGACTGATGCCGAGATGTTCTCGGTACTCTTCTCTGAGGCGACAGCTAGATCTTTTTCTTTTTTCTTTGTTGCGTTCTGTTTCTCCTCACAAACATTTTCCACCTCTTTAGGTGAAGACCCTCCAGGAGGCACAGAATCAGCTTTTGTGACCAGATGGTTCACCTCAACTGTCACCTTCTCATCTCCACCGTCTACTGGTTTGTCTTCAGTCTTTTTGTGCGTCTCAGAGTTACTTTGCGCCATCTCTGAACCTCCAACGTTGGTTCCATCTGACACGACCTCAAGTCCCTTCTCAACACCCTCCTGTTCTGGGACAATGGATGCAGTGGACTCTAGAGCTACTTCTATATCCAAGTCATCAAAATCAAAAGACTGCCCTTCATCATCCACATTATCATCATCTTCATCGTTGCTGACCTGATGTGAGGGTTGAGGTGAATCGACGCCCTCTGCTTCCTTCCTGCTGGATTCATGGATCTGCTCAGCCAAAGGATCAAGACAAGAGGATCCAGTGTCCTCATCTTGTTGAGCATTTAGAGATTCTAGATGTTCAGCCGCTTCTTTCTCCTCGGAGGACTGACTTGTAATCATCACTCCAGCAGCTTCCAAGTCTTTTGTTTCTGTTTTTGAATCAGCCTGATTTGTGTTTTCTGTCCCGTCCTGACCGTTTTCAGTGTTGAACCTTTTAGGTTTCCCGTCCGGCTCAGACTGATTTCCAGATCCTGCTTCGTCTTCGTTCAGCTCCTCGTTCTCTGTTCTGTTTTGCTTTAGCTCTCCTTCTCGATGGGAAGCAACAACCTCTTCTTTGTTTGCAATCTTTGGCATCGGTTGTCCATCGTTTGCTTTCGGACCAATGTCTAAACCAATGTTGGTAGGGTCAGCACTGTCCGAGTCCACAGCCAGGCTTTTAGCCACGTCTTCATCATCATCATGATCATCATGAGATGGTGTTGAGTTTCTATCTTTACTCTCAGGTTCATCAACATCCGTGTCACCCTTCCTTGGGCTGTGTAATTCAGGTTTATGTTCATCTTTACTGCCTGATTCAGCAGTGGTTTCATGTTTCGTCTCGTCTACAGTTTCTGATGGGGTCTGGACCTCTCCACTATCTGAGTTCTCTCCTCCTGTATCTATGATCGAAATGACCTCTTCATTGGGGTATTCAATGAGCTCAGATTTGAAGGGACTTGTCTTTGGTCCTGGACCGTTTGTGGACTTCTGTTCTTCTACTTTTAATGACATTAATCCACCATCTTTTCCCAGTTTACAATCTGTTATGGATTCCTCAAAAGATTCGACATGAGATAAACTTTCAGTGGGTTCCTTGGCCTCTGGTTCCATTTTTTGCATTTCCAAAATTTCTTCCTTGTTCTGTTCATCTTCAGTTCGCTCCACGCCGTCTTTGTTGAGCGTTTCAGGATGGTACGGCATTTCGCAGGATACTACAGCTTCCTCTGATGCCTCGGTGCGGAGAGTTTTCCCTTCACTGAGCTCATCTGAAACATGATCTATGAATAGTTCTTGGAAAGGTTCCTTTAGAAAATACCTTTCAGAAGATCCTAATGATCCTACTTTCTCCGTGTCCAAAGTTTCTTCCTGGTTCTGTACATCCTCAGCTCTTGCTTCTTGTGGTGTTTCAGAAGATATTGCAGCATCAGCTTCTTCTGATGTTGTTTTCCCTTTGTCAAGCACATCTGAAACATGATCTGGGACTGCTTCTTGAAAACTTTCCCTTTTAGACAAGCTTTGAGTAGGTTCTAAGGCTTCTTCCATCTTCTCAGTTTCCAAAGTTTCCTCCTCGTTCTGTACGTCTTCTATGTCCTCTCGTCTTGCTTCATTGGGAGTTTCCATGTGGCCAGGTGTTTCAAGAGACACTACAGCATTAGTGTTTTCCAAGGGTCCAGGTTCCCCTTCTTCAAACTCACCTGAAACATGGTCTGTGATTGATTCTTGGAGAGTTTTCCTCTCAGAACAGCTGTCAGTAAGTTTTACTAGCTGTATCTTTTCCCTTTCCAAAGTTTCTTCCTCATCCTGGTCACCTTTAATGAGCTCCACCTTTGCTTCACCGAGTGTTTCAGAAGATCCCACAAATTCAGCTTCTCCTAAAGACTTGGCATTGATAGTTTCCTCTGCGTTTCCCTTTTTACAAACTAGATCCGTGATCAGTTCCTTCTGGGAACAGTTTTCAGCGGGTTCTACTTCAACTACTTGGTCAGGTTCTTGACCGTCCTGTTCATTACTGACCTGATCTGATGGGGGCGTCTTTAAAGTTTCAGTGACACTAGTGTCAGGTTCTTTGGTGACCTCGTCGTTACTTAGAACTGTTTTTATGTTCTTTTCTGATTTGTCAACATTTTCCTCATCTTTTTGTTGGTTCTTGTTATCCAAAGAACCTCCTTTCTTTTTGCTCTTCCTCTTCTTTTTCTTCTTTTTGCCCGAAGCCGTAGAAACCTGAGGCTGAGACTTGCTTGGCACTTCCTCAGCTTCGTCGTTGTTTGCCTCTGCTGCATTGTCGGGCTCTTGTTGAGGTTTGGTGTTTGGAACAGACTCATCGGCTAAGATTTGTTTCTGGAGTACTTGTGCAGCATTTTCCTGTGGATTTAGCTCAGTGGTTCTCAGACTACCCTCCTCACCAGGTCCCTGTTGGCTGTTCTCTAAATGCTCGGTAATGTTTGGTTTAACATCCATACTTTCTGTTAAGCCTGGACTTTTCTCAAAAGTTTCCTCCTCAGACGCTTTGGTTTGTGGAACACTTTCTTTGGAACTTGTTTGAATCTCAACGTTTTGCCTTACAATAATGACCTTTTTAGGTTTAACATCCGTACTTTCTGTTAAACCTGGACTTTTCTCAAAAGTTTCCTCCTCAGACACTTTGGTTTGTGGAACACTTTCTTTGGGACTTGTTTGGATCTCAACGATTTGCCTTACAATAATGACCTTTTTAGCTCCAATGTCTGGACAGTCAATGGCATCAACGTTTAAGTCTTTGATGAGTTCACTTTCTCCTGACATGCACTCCTCTTTGGGTAAACAGGTCTCTTGTTCTTCAGCAGGCTGGTTTTCAAGGCAGACTTCTGTTTGGGGCACCTGGACAACATTACAGAGTGCATCAGGACTCGAGAGGTTCTCGTCCTCCAGTGTTTCTTGTTGCTTTGCAGCCACCTCTTCCTCTCTGCAACCCCTCAACTCAGCCTCCTCTTTGCTGCCTGGGAGATGATGAAGAGCACACGATGACAGAAGGCCAACACAAAGACTTTTCAACATCTTCATCATCAGGAGGCGCAGCAGCAGAGGTCAAAGTCAAGGCAGAAACACCTGATTGGGTTTGAGGGCGGAAAGAGAAGCAAAGAACCGAAATGTCTGAGAGAAGCAGCAGGAGAAGAGACAGTAAGAACACCTTGAAGAAATCCAGCAGGACAAGAAAGAGCTTCACAATAATCAAAATAAATCTGCACTAAATAGATCAATAGTTTCTAAAAAAAAAACAAAAACAAAAAAAAAAAAAACACCACCCACATTTTTAAAAACCATCAAACAACCACACATCCCACCTTTGGTCAGTTTTGTTCATTTAGTCTTAGTGATTATGTTAGTAAACGTGCACAAGAAGCCTAAAAGAAGCCAGAATGTAAAAAGAAAAATCTAAAAATGAGAAGTTAGATTTTACAGGAGAGTATGAAGCCAGGTTGATGTGCCTGAAGCTGTTAAACTGGTGATTCTCTGTATTTTTATCAACTGAAAACAAGACCTGTCGCGATAAACAAGAAATCAATTAATCGCATGATAAATGAAAATTATCGACCTCATTTTCATTTATCGGCTTTATCATTTCTTCGTGTCTCTTTCTACTGAAGACACTGACAAAAGGCTCAAAGTGTTCTTCACTGACCTCTCCCTTTCTCTTTAAAATATATGTTTTAACCATCCAAAATCAAGTTTTTGGATCCTTAAAAGCTGAGAAGCTAAGCTATGAGCTAAGCTAACAGGCCGACCTCGGGGGGAAAAACCTCCGTCTTGTTGAAGCTCCAAAATTCACAGTTGAAACCGGTGCCTTCATAAAAAACGTTGTTTTTCTCTGAAAAAAGAAGCTGAGAACTTGTTTACTGATTTTTTTATTCAAAACTTTGTGTGACAGATGCTATACTAAAGAGCTCAAACCACACCGAGCGTCCGCCATTTTGAGAACCAAAAACAAACAAACAGGAGAGACAGTCCATGTCACGTCAAGAGGCCGCCATCTCATTTTTCTTAAAGAGACACGTTGCTCGCTCCCTAACTATCCATCCTTCAGTTCCAACAGTCTTATACTGCCATCCAGTGGTCGAAAAATGGTACTACACACAAAATTAACCAACATTTCTTAAATTTGACAATAATTACTAATTGTCAAATTCAAACAGAGGTGGGGACTCGAGTCACATGACTTGGACTCGAGTCATTAAAATCACGACTTGAGACTTGACTTGAAAAAATGCTGAAAGACTCGGACTTGACTTAGACTTGCACGCCATTGACTTGGGACTTGACTTGACTTGAAGCTTTTTACTTGAAAAGACTTGATATTTTAGTCAAGTCAAAATTTTAAAACACGTTATCCCCTCTCAACACCTTGGCTGCGCCTAGAAATTCTGTCCATAAAAGTTATGAACAGAATCGGTGACAAAGGGCAACCTTGGCGGAGTCCAACTCTCACTGGAAACGAGCCTGACTTACTGCCGGCAATGCGGACCAAGCTCTGACACCGGTCGTACAGGGACCTAACAGCCCATATCAATGGGCCTGGTACCCCATACTCCCGGAGTACCCCCCACAGAACCCCCCGAGGGACGCGGTCGAATGCCTTCTCCAAGTCCACAAAGCACATGTAAACTGGTTGGGCAAACTCCCACGCACCCTCCAGGACCCTGCTGAGGGTGTAGAGCTGGTCCAGTGTTCCACGACCAGGACGAAAACCACACTGCTCCTCCTGAATCCGAGGTTCGACTATCCGACGGACCCTCCTCTCCAGAACCCCTGAATAGACCTTACCAGGGAGGCTTAAGAGTGTGATCCCCCTATAGTTGGAACACACCCTACGGTCCCCCTTTTTGAATAGGGGAACCACCACCCCAGTCTGCCAATCCAAGGGAACTGCCCCCGATGTCCACGCGATATTGCAGAGTCGCGTAAGCCAACACAACCCTACAACATCCAGAGCCCTAAGGAACTCCGGGCGAATCTCATCCACCCCCGGAGCCTTGCCACCGCGGAGCTTTTTAACCACCTCGGCGACCTCAGCACCAGAGATCGGAGAACCCGACCCAAAGTCCCCAGGCTCCGCTTCCTCAGTGGAAGACGTGCCAGTAGGATTGAGGAGGTCTTCGAAGTATTCCGCCCACCGACTCACAACATCCCGAGTTGAGGTCAGCAGCACGCCACCCCCACCATAAATGGTGTTGGTCGCGTACCTCTTTCCCCCCCTGAGACGCCGGATGGTGGACCAGAATCGCCTCGAAGCCGTACGGAAGTCATTCTCCATGGCCTCTCCGAACTCCTCCCACGCCCGAGTTTTTGCCTCAGCAACCACCCGAGCCGCATGCCGCTTGGACTGCCGGTACCTATCAGCTGCTTCTGGGGTCCCACAAGCCAAAAAGGCCCAATAGGACTCCTTCTTCAGCCTGACAGCATCCCTCACTGCCGGTGTCCACCACCGGGTTCGAGGGTTGCCACCACGACAGGCACCAACAACCTTGCGGCCACAGCTCCGATAAGCTGCCTCGACAATAGAGGCGCGGAACACGGCCCACTCGGACTCCATGTCCCCCGCCTCCCTCGGAACGTGTTCAAAGCTCTCCCGGAGGTGGGAGTTAAAGCTCCGTCTTACGGGAGACTCTGCCAGACGTTCCCAGCAGACCCTCACAATACGTTTGGGTCTGCCAGGTCTGACCGGCATCCTCCCCCACCATCGGAGCCAACTCACCACCAGGTAGTGGTCAGTTGACAGCTCCGCCCCTCTCTTCACCCGAGTGTCCAAGACATGCGGCCGCAGATCAGATGAGACGACAACAAAGTCGATCATCGAACTGCGACATGAGTAAGCTCAACAAGCTGGCTAACAAGATTAACACAGTAAAAACAATTATTTGTTTGCTGAAAATTATAGCAAAGATGTGTCTTAGCTGAACTTTTCCTTAATAAATGAACACAATTGTCAAATCAGCTGGATTTTAAAAGTATTTCGCGATGTGCACGTGCGCGGGTGGACGGCTTTATTTCTTTAAAATTTAGCTAAATAAACGCTTAAAAATATACATTTCTTAGCTGACATTATAGCACAAGGGTTCCTGAGCTTAACCGTTCCTTAATAAATTCACGAAATGGTCAAATCAGCTGGATTTAAATTGTTTCGCTTTGACGTCTTCCAAACCGTCGCGTGCGCTGCGATTTTTAAAAATAAATAAATCGAATTTTAGCTCAAATGTCTCATACAGGTAACAGTTTGTAAATGTCCATGTTGTGATTACTTTCTGTAAGTTTGATAAAAATCTGTTCTGTAGTTCATGACTTATTTATCTAAATAGTCTCCGGAAAAACAACGAGCTAACAGCTGCATATTTACAAAGCTAAAAGATTGAATTTTATCTCAAACAATTCCAGCAGCTAACAGTTTGTAAATGACCACACAGTACTGGTAATTACTTTCTGTAAGTTTAAAGAAAATCTGTCTGGTAGTTCATGAGTTATTTAGATAAATAGTAACCGTTTTTGCTAACAAACACAGCTAACATACCTCCAGAGCAGGAGGCCGGGCAGCGACAGAGTCAGTCCGACCAGAGGAGGCTGCCTTCGGACACATGAGATGGAAACGGTCGGTGGACTCTCTGGAAGTGTCAGAGCTCCAGAGCAGGAGGCCGGGCTGCGACAGTCAGTCCGACCAGTGGAGGCTGCCTTCGGACACATGACGTGGGAACGGTCGGTGTACCCTAGCGGCCGAAAGTGGTACTGCACCATTTTTTGCCAAAATGAAAAACGGTCATATCTGAGCCAAAAATTGGTCTAAAAATATGGGAAAAAATCCATAAACACATCTCGCCTCTCTATTAGTCGCAGGGCATGCAAATTAGGCAAAAAACCTGCGCCTTATATTCCGGAAAATACGGTAATAAGTAAAAGTGGCTATTGAGACACTTGGCCTGCCATACCAAGCCACCTTTGTCTCGCTTCAGAACTCCTGGAACAAACGTCAAATCAGCTGCACTTCGCCGCGTCGCCCAGGTGAAATGCAGCTGATTTGACCGTTAAACTGCATTTATTAAGGAAAAGCTCAACTGAGACACACCTTTATTATAAAGTCGAGCAAATAAATAATTGTTTTTAGGTGGCTATTTTGTTCAACTTCGAAGAAATGCACAGCAAGTCTTCCCTCTGCGCGCTCCTGCTGTCGCAAATCGATTTTTGAAATGCAGCTGATTTGATCGTTAAAGTGCATTTATTAAAGCTAGGGTATGTAAGATTGTAATGTAGTCTGTAACTTTTCAAACAATATATTTTTAACATATTTCTTCACTCTGTCACTATCTACTGACAAACTGATGTTAGACAAAGTAATCTCTGAAAAAAACTATAGTCCCCTTGCTTCTCTATCAGCATTTATAAAAACACTAAAAACACAGAGTGACCAGGACAATGACAGCCAATAAAAACAGAGTTTGTAACCAGCCAATTAAAAACAGAGCTTGAATTTGAATCAGCCAATAAAAACAGAGCTTGAATTTGAATCTCAGCAGAGCCTCCCCCTCAGAGCCATATATGGCTCTGAGGGGAGGGAGCAGAATGATTTCACCTGCTGGAAATTTTTCTAAGTCCCAGGGTACTGCAGAAACTACAGAGTATAGCTTTAAGGAAAAGTTGAACTGAGACACACCTTTGCTATAATTTTGAGCAAACAAGTAATTGTTTTTAAGTGTTAATCTTGTTAAATTCTTGTTAAAGTCCTTCCGTGCGCGCTCCCGCAGCCGCCATTTGGCAGCCAATCGATTTTTGGCACAACACTGGCCCACATTTCCAGTTGGTCAGCGGTGATGCATAATAGATGTGACTTATACAACAAAGTGACTTATTTATGTTTTTTTCCCACTTTATTAGACAAATTTGGACTAATGCAACTTGAATGGCGGTGCGACGTGTACCACTTTCTATCACAATTACGGTAACTGCCGATAAGCTTTAAACTATTTATAAATAGTTAAAACTCTGCTAAAGTAAAGCTAACTGTAGTTTTTTGAGATCACTGTAAAAGTTTCTCAGGAATAATCACTTTCTAAAAAAACTAAATTGGTATGACAATAAAGGATGTTACTATAGAGCAGTGCTTCTCAATTATTTTCTGTTAAGCCCCCCCCAGGAAGAAGAATCTGGTCCGCGCCCCCCTACTCTCCGCTGCGACTATAAATACGGTGGCTGTAATAACCTCGCACATACCAAAAGAGGGTTAAAAAGAAAAAGGTTTATTATACGTCCACTGTAGTATAATTTGTATATAAAATTGTGATTCTCAATTCAAGTCCTCAGGCCTCCCTGCTCTGAATGTTTTAGATGTGCCTATTCCAGAACAGATGATCCACATGATTGCATGACCTCTTCTGCAGCCACCAAGTCCTGCAGAAGCAGGTGTGCAGAGGTAAAGTGGCATATGCAATAAGGCTAGTAAAAAGAATATATATATCAGCAGTAGTGTAGATATAAAAAGTTGTGTAAAAGTAGTGCAATTTGTCCTCAGTACTTAAAACTTCTTCTTGGACCTGCTCCCCCAGGTGGGACCCTGGAAGAGGACCAGACTTAGCTTTTTTTAGATTTTTCTACCTGGATTATTGAGCATGCATCAGGGTGTCCCTGGAAAAGTTCAGAGTTCAGTCACACACTTCTACTGGAGGTGATGTGGTGGATTTCCCTGAAGAACACAAAGAGGTAAAAAAGAAAGAGTTAATAAGATTATAATTTTAAATTAAAAAGTTATATAGATGATAATATTAATAAAACAGCAATACCTCTTCTTGAACGTTTGTTATGAGGCGGTTAAATCGCTCAGTCATCATCATCATCAGAGCTCCAGGGCTTGTTGACATCAATTTTATTTTTTTCATAAAGTGATGAACTTTGTTACTTTCAGTTCTGGAGCGGAGCTTCAAAACAGTCTGAAGTGTTACATGATGGATGTTGTGGCGGAGCTCACCAACTTTAAAGCCTGCACATCAACCCAGAGCTTTGAAACTTCTACAGCTGCGACTGTGATCTGGACCGTTCTGATTTACCTGATGGAAGTTTAAATGCTGCTGTTAGCAACAAGCTGCTTTTCTTGCTTTTAGAAGAGACGTTCACATTGGGATGAAGTTGTTTCAAGTCCGTTAACGTGACGTGTTGAGAAAAAAAACGTGCTGCAGCTGCAGATTGTTCTCTCGTGGCGGAGCGCTCCGCTCCTCTGCACGTTCGCACCAATCTCCATGAAACAACAGCTCCATGAAACTGGCGCTCGTCTTTTTAAACAAGGAAGCCATAACTTTCCCAATCAGTCTATGGCGAGAAGCTAATGCTACGCGTGCTACAGATAATAGCGCCGTGCTGAAACACGCCTAGGTATTTTAGTTCCGCGGCGCAATAAGAAAATTCAAAACTGGGTCACAAGAGCCCGGGCCCCCCCTGGCATCGCACTGCGCCCCCCCAGGGGGGCGCGCCCCACTATTTGAGAAACGCTGCTATAGAGTAACAAAAATAAAATGTTTCCTTTGAATTGAAATCAAGCCTCTGTTTGCTCTCCGTGTTTAGATACCTCTGTTGCAGGCCCTTCATCCAGCCCGCAGTAGCACACAGTAACTTGAGCTTTTATATCCCAGGTGGCTCATATTTTATACACCTTATTGAAAGCAATCTTAATTATCTGTTGCCGGCTGGCGAAGAGACGCTCATGGGATACCCTGCTTCTCCCATCCAGCCACTCGCTCGTTGCTGTTTT
Source organism: Garcialebias charrua (assembly GCA_038048925.1). NCBI lineage: Eukaryota > Metazoa > Chordata > Actinopteri > Cyprinodontiformes > Rivulidae > Garcialebias > Garcialebias charrua. The sequence goes on along the minus strand of JBBPBX010020662.1, from coordinate 13,361 downwards.
GGTTTGTGGGTTTGTTACATATTTAATAAGCTCCCATAAGATGGATTTAGTCTTGTAGCTGAACTATCTTCCTCTCAGACTGGACTGCAGGATTTGTAGCTCTTCACTCTGTTCGCCATTGGGTTTGCAGACTCAAAATTTGGGCGTTGCTATGAATCCCTCGTGTCAGGGATAGACCCGGCAGGGCCAGACTTCATATGGAGAGTCCAAATTTACCCATTGTTCATGTCACATGTCTACCGATCACAAGATGAACTTTGAGAAAGATTTGCCAGGGTCAGTGTGCATGCGTGGGACAGTAACGGAGTATAAATCTTACGGGGACATAACCTCTGCGTCTGTGCAGACAGCGGACGGCCATTGTTTAGTCTTGCTGCCTGGAAACGGGGGTGCAACACTGTGGTGTAATCGTGGGTATGAGCACATCAGTCATTCATCTGGGTTTATCAGAAGGAAAAGCGTGGCTGCTGGTCACTATTGGGGGTGACATGACGAGGTCCTGCCTCAGCGTAAACCTCAGTTGTCCTCTCCGCTGACCTCACAGCAGCTTCCACACGTAAATGGTCGACGCTGGCGCCACAATCTTCTTCCACTCCAAACAATAGGGGTGATAGAGGTTCACAAAGTCCTCCTCTCAATTGTTTCCTGTCTTTGTTAGTCTACTTCCTCTTTAAAGTTATGAATGGACACAGAAGCCGTGCTAACTCGGCAGCACAAGGCAGTGTGAGATGACGGTGTCCGCTGCCGTGGGAAAACCTTGAAAATGTGGCTGTATTCTATTTTTGTCATTGAATTTTATCAGTTTTTTCTTAATTGTGACAGAGCGTGACTTGATATTTGCACGATATTTAGGTTGCAAGTTAAAATTTAGCATGAATATTATAAATTAAAAGATCTAAAATCAAACTTTGCTTCCTCAAAGACAGCATCTTAAGATGCTAGTGCTTTATTTTCTTTATACTCACTATAATATTAAACCATAAAGCCTAAATCCATAGCTTTCTGCACTTTATTGCTGTTAATAACAACAAGAGGTAAATTAAGTTGGGTTAAAACTGAAACACAGCTTTGCTCCTTTACACCAGTGTTTTTCAACCTTTTTTGAGCCAAGGCACAGTGTTTTCATTGAAAAAATCCCGAGGTACACCACCAACCAAAATTGTAAACATAGATACACTGTATCCGCCTACATTACCACTACCGGTGTATGAATGTCTGAATGAATGGGTGGATGGCTGGTATTGTAAAGCGCTTTGGGGCTCCTCACAGGGGGCTGGAAAGCGCTATATAAATAAGCTCCATTTACCATTTACATTAAATATATAGTCATTCTTATCAAAGTGTCTTGAATAGGAATGAAATGATCACAAAAATGTATTTTTATCATGTTTTATATTTCTTATTTCAAAGTGCACTTAACATGAAATTGCACTTAACATGCCTTCAAATATACCTGAACAGTGCCACACCAATGTGGTCTTAAAATTAAAGAGGATGAAACTGCACTTAACATGCCTTCAAATACACCTGAACAGTGCCACACCAATGTGGTCTTAAAATTAAAGAGGATGAAACTGCACTTAACATGCCTTCAAATACACCTGAACAGTGCCACACCAATGTGGTCTTAAAATTAAAGAGGATGAAACTGCACTTAACATGCCTTCAAATATACCTGAACAGTGCCACACCAATGTGCCACAAAATTAAAGAGGATGAAATTACACTTAACATGCCTTCAAATACACCTGAACAGTGCTACACCAATGTGGTCTTAAAATTAAAGAGGATGAAACTGCACTTAACATGCCTTCAAATACACCTGAACAGTGCTACCATTCTCTCTACATTTTACTCACTTAGTGTGAAACCTGTGCCTGTTTGGATGAACACAAAGCTGATATTCTGGCACGAATTGAAGAAAGACACACACAAAGCTCTTCCTCAACAGCTTTCAGTCTCTCTCTGCTTTTAGTTTTCATGGCAGTTAGGCTGGAGAAGCTCACTTTGCACAGATATGTTGTGGAAAATGGGAGCAATGTCAAAATAGCTAAAAGTAAATCCAAAAGAGATGTAAGCCTTACTGTACAGTCTCACGTTCACGGTTTCTGCCTTCTTCTGATTTCCACTTGGGCCTTCATCTGGGTCCGTATTTTGTCCAGGGACCAGACCGGATTTAGTATTTTTTCTTTTGAAAAAGTTTTCCATCGCTGTTTGTTTGAGAAGATCCTCGCTGTTGGTTTGTTTTGCTCACTGCTCACGTCACGTTCATGCACCGCTACTTCTCTTGTTTTAATGTGCGACGCTATGCTCTATACTGCCACCTATCGCGCGGTAAGGAAATTACACCAGTTAATAAAAATTTCATAATTTACTAATTTTTCACGGCACACCAGACAATCTCTCGCGGCACACTGCTGTTCCGCGGCACACTGGTTGAAAAACACTGCTTTACACGGTGCAAGATTTATTTACTGTAACTTTTTTGTTAATGGTAAATGGTAAATGGAGCTTATTTATATAGCGCTTTCTAGCCCCCTGTGAGGAGCCCCAAAGCGCTTTACAATACCAACCATCCACCCATTCATACACGCATTCATACATCGGTAGCGGCAGACTGCCATGCAAGGCGCCTTTCCAGTCCTACCGGGAGCAACTCGGGGTTAAGTGTCTTGCCCAGGGACACAACGACACATGGTGTGGGGAACCGGGATTCGAACCTCCAACCTTCCGATCGGGGGACGACTGTACTTACACTGTAAGGATTTTATTGAAGAACGAAGAATTTTATTAAGTCTCAGTTGTTTGACTTCTAATAGTTGAAGCCAAATGTCATCCATTACATTTCATATTGTGCACATGCACTATGTTCAGCATGTTTATTGCGAGGAGTGAGATACAGATTTGGCAAATCAGCTAGATGTTTTTTTCTTCTTCTGTCCAACGAGGCATGCAGAGCAGCTTTCTTTGTTTTTGCTGCATCACTTGCCCAGTGTTTAACTCATCTGTGAGCCTTGTGTTTTCATAAAAACTGTTTTTTCAGAATCAGAATAAGCTTTATTATCATTGCACTGAGATACAATGAGAACATTGTGGCAATAAATTCAAAATTTCTTGCCAACGGTGTATTTTCTAACAGTTACTGAAGAGCAGGGCTGTCAAACTAATTTTGATCTGGTGGCCGCATACAGCTTAATCTGATCTCAAGGGGGCCAGACCAGTAAACTCATTCCAAAATTACATAGAACGAACAGGAAGTCCACTTTTTTCTTTGTATTAGTGCAAAGAATAAATAAATTATAAAAATATTTACATTAAATTAATTGTCCTTTTACGCTTTTACACTTTTACTCAGTTTAACATTTATTTAAGTGCGTTACACATAAAAAAAACTGATCACAGTGATTGCACAACGTTTTAAAACATTTAGTCAACAAACAGTTTTGTGGAACTTAGAAACACTTCCCTGCATGTTAAAAATACATCAAACCCATCAAAATTTAGAAATGAATGAATTTAAAATCCATTTTCCACATCTAGGAAGCAATTCTGAACATGTAAATTGAGCTTTGAGCGTAGCTTTGTTTTATTAATGTTCATTAGTGAGAAAACTTGCTCACAAAGGTAGGTAGTCCCAAACATGGACAACATTTTTGCAGCCAGTGCTGTCAATTTAGGATAGCGTGGTAAGAGATACTTGTAAAATGTGTCCAAGCCCACAGAGGCAAATTTGTCCTTCAATTCTACATAACACTGCAAATCAATGATTTCAATTTGCATGTCAACAGGCACATCAGAAGCTCTGACTGTGAATGGTGAGCGAAAAACTGCAAATTCTGTCTCGAGTTCGCTAAAGACCTGAAATCGTTTCTCAAACTCCCTCAGCAACCCTGAAATCTTGTCTTTGTACTGTTTCACATCAGGATGAACGCTTGCTGCGCACACATCTCGGAGACAGGGAAAATGAGCAGGGTCTCCGCTTGCTATCTGCGTCTCCCATACTAAAACAGGACAACATAGGAACTGACTAAAACATAGCGCCACTAGCGGACAACATAGGAACTGCAGATTTTTAAGAAAATAACGTTTATTTATTTTTTTTTAATTCAGATTTATCCTTGGGCGGACTAAACCCACTGGTGTCAAACGTACGGCCCGCGGGCCGGCGTACGTTTGACACCCCTGCTGTAGAGAGTAAAGCTAATCGCTAATACTGGAGCAAGCTATTGCAAGATAAGCTGAATGTATAGTTGGGGTGGGAATTGTTGTAATTGTTGCTGTAAATTAATTAAATGTAAATTAATGCAGAGCTGAAGGTTATAAATAAAATAATGCAGCTGATGAGCTGACTTTTATTTGAATTACCTATGGCAAAGTTTGAATTACACACATGTTACACATTTTTTATTTAATGTAAGACACTGTCGTAGCTATGTTGAGGCAACTTGATCTTCGGTTTTAGAAAAACCCTGCTCTATAGTGTGGATTTGGACCCGTATGATCAAATTACTGTTTCAAAAGTTTGAAAGAGCAACAGAAGGAGCTAGGCAAGATCAGACAAATGTGTACAAGTCGTAAAAATATGTTTCCTCCTTTTTTTTCCCTCGGATCCGACTGTGTGCGATCCTCCCGGTTCATTATGCGGAGTGCTTTTCTACGAGCCTTAAGCTAGCCTCCCAGCCCCTAGCACACACAAACACACACACCATGAGTCCTTTTCTCTAAGCTGACTTAACCGCTCTGGCACTCGATCTTGTGAAGCTGCTGCACCCAACAAACTCTCTCTCCGTTCAGCGATTGGAGCCTTTCCTGTGGAATCCCAGACATTTCAGGCATCTGTTAAAGCTGGGCCGACAGGCGTTTCTTCACCGCTGAACACACTCACAGTATCCATTCGGTCTCAAGTGGCTCGCTGCTCTTCAGTTTATCGTTTTATCACATATTTTCTTTGTATTCTCGCTCACAAGTTACTTTCATGCAGATGTTTTATGAGTTTAGTCTTTCTGTTATACAAAATAGGTTTGAAGGCTAGTTCTGGCAATTTAAAATACTTATATTCTTTGAAATACCAGCAGTGTGTTTGTGGTTCATCTTTAGAGTCTATAAACAGTACACATAGCATGATAACTTGACATTTTACTTCATAAACTTGTACGGATTAGTCAGATTTAAACCTCATTGTTTTCATTTGGTCAAGTCGAAGCAGTAATGAGTGAAGTAGTGGAAAAATTGTTCTGTAATGTTTTGGAAAGAAAAACAGTCTCAGGCTCTTGGATATAAATAGTTTGGAGTGTTTTTATTCTCACCAAAAACAAAAACAAATAAAAAAAATAGATTGTGAAATGGCTGAAAGCATTCAAACGTGAGATTTCTATGCGTTTGATTAAGCTTTATGACTATTCTTGCCAAATAATTTAAAATATTTTGTTTTAATGTAGCAGTTTTTGTTGGTAAAACGTGATCAAATGATAAAATTAATGATGACATTGTCAATTATGACAGTAATTTTGTTTTTCTAATGATCAAACTCGATAAATTGTTTACTGGTTTATGTTTTACCTTTATTGCTTTAAGAAAAAGTGCAAATTTGCTCTTTGACTGTGTAAACTATTTCCCTTATCAAAAAAGGGAAAAAAAAGCTCACTATAAAAATGTTTAAATTGACTGTTTAGTTCGAGCCTGACGTAAATAATCACCTATACTGCTAACATTTATTGTCCGTTTCCTCTGCTTCACTTAAGCTAAATGCTCAAACACATTAAAACAAATGCTTGAATAATAATAATTAAAAACATTAATGTTGTGTTTTTGATATCATAATGGTTAGGCAAAGGCGAGAATTAAGTAAATCTTTTTTTTTTACCTGGCACTAATATGTAAAAGGATATGAAGATTCAAGACTGGTTTGCAACATTTGCCTGTCAAACATGCAGTGTAATTGTCTATCAATGGGAACTCAGTCTTTTTTATTTCTATTCCAGTCACGAACCAACTGGATAGCCTGTCTTTGGTTGAGAGTAGTGGCTGAGCGGCGTCAAAAACAAAAAGTGCTTTTCCATGTTGTTGATGTGTTTGTGTTCTATTAATGGAGGCAGGAGCTGGTTAATGAAACTGTTTACGTTCCTGTTGCTCCGGAGTCATCTTAACAGAGCCCTGCTGGTGCTGAGTCAGAACGGCCTATGAGTTGATGCTGGGAAAAAAATTAGACAACTAAACTCTTTTTTTTTTCTTTTTTTTTTTATACGCTGCTTTTTATTAAGTCACGTTCACACAACCTTTGTAATGTTTTTGAGTGATGGGCAGAATTTCTTTCCCTTTAAGTTGTATTTGTTTGTAGTTTGTTGCTACCTGTACTTTCTATCTGTGATTTGATGCATGACTTACCAAGTTAATTGGTTTTAAAAGCATCTATTACTTTATCTTTGTAAAAAAAAAAAAAAACAGCTCAGTCTGAATTAGGGCTGAACAATTAATTGCATTTGCAATAATATTGCAATATGATAAAATGAGATTTTCTAATTGCGAAGGCTGCAATTTGACTGGTCACGTGACACAAATCTTTATCAACACTTTAAAAAAACACACCACAAAGACATTTATGATGGTTGCATGGCTAGAATGACAACAACCAGTGCTTCAACTTCAAGTAAGCAAAGTATCAGCCGAAAGGGTCACTGACCAAACTGTTTGAACTTCAAACAGTAATTTTTTAATATCAAATGTTTTATATTTATTTATTAACTGTCATGTGAAGTTCAGACAGTAGTTAGGAAGTTCACTTAACATGTTTACTATTATGTTTATGAAACAAGAAAAAATAGAAATGGTGAAAAGAAAAGGCATAGATTTGTTTGCTTTATTGTAATCTCTGCTTTAAATAAATCTGACATTGTTTATTATAAAACAGATTGATTTATTGCTTCTGTTTGTTGAAAAATACTTGAAGATATTAAAAAAATAATCGCGTTTTAAATCGCAATTGCAATTTATAGAAAAAAAATTGCAATTAGATTATTTTCCAAAATCGTTCAGCCCTAGTCTGAATACATTTAAAAAAATCCTTAGTTCTTTATATTACCGTACTTTGTTATAAAAAACGTTAAATGTTTGTTATTTAGTAAGTTTTTATGTATTTAATTATCATGTAAACCTTACCCCAAGTTGAATCACACCCATTTTTACTGATCTTAAGGTTTCTTGTGTTTAAATTGTATTCAGCTGTATACTATCTACAAATTTCTTATATTTATTTGCAGGGATGCACAACATTATCAGCATGGTATTGGTATCGGCCAATATTAGTGATGAAATTAAATATCGGACATCCCATCAAAATAACTCACCAGGTGCTGTTTTTTTTTATGACAACCCAGTTACAAGGATGCCTGCAGCAACAGCACAATGTTATGACGTCACGTGCACAGTTGAGTTTAGATTTGTGAAAATGTACTAATTTGCACTGTTTGAGTGTTGTCATTGTGTTAGAGAAAGTAAATGACATGAGTAAATTTGACATTAGACATGAGATACATCTTCACTCACTGCTCTCTCTGCCTGCCTGGAGGAAATAAGGACATGGATGAATCAGAACTTTATTCAATTAAACTGCTCGAAGACTGAGGCCATATTGATTGGCACCCCTCACCAGATACAAACATCAACTTTAACAACAATCTCCTTCTCTGGTCAAGACATCCCCCTCTCCACCTCTGTTACAAATCTTGGAATAAAAATGGACTCTCATCTTACATTTGAAAATCACATTAAGCATCTGTTTAAAACCTGCTTCTTCCATCTTCGAAACATCTCCAGACTTCGCCCATCTCTGACTTTTCCTGATGCTGAGAAACTCGTCCATGCCTTTGTCTCCTCCAGGCTCGACTACTGCAACTCCCTGTTTATTGGTATCCCTGGCAAAAACCTTCAGAAACTTCAATACATTCAAAACAGTGCAGCAAGGATTCTGTTGAGAGTTCGTAAATTTGAACATATTACACCCATTCTCCATAACCTCCATTGGCTTCCTGTCACCTACAGAATTCAGTACAAAACTGCTCTCATTACCCATCAATGCTTGCACGGCACTTCACCTGACTATCTAAAGGACATTCTTGCACCATATTCATCCACCCGGTCTCTACGATCACAGAACAGTAATTTCCTTCATATTCCTCGGACCAAATTGAGGACCATGGGAGACCGAGCATTCTGTGTGGCTGCCCCCCGCCTGTGGAACTCCCTCCCTGACGACCTGAGAGCTCCACAGTCACTGGTTGACTTTAAAAGCAGCATAAAGACCTTTCTTTTTAAGCAAGCCTATTCTGCCTCCACATGATTTTATCTTTGATCTTAGCTGATATCATTATTGATTTTACTTGATTTTATCACTTGTTTTATTTTGATCTTTGCTTTGTTACACTTTGTAGCACTTTGAGATTTTTATTAATGAAAAGTGCATTATAAATTGAATTCATTATTATTATTATTATTATTATTATTATTATTATTATTATATAAGCTGAAGTGTGACATCTAAAAAAAGTTAAGTCTGGTCCTCTGGACGGGTTCAACTTAACTTTTTTTTAAATTTCTACCTGGATTATTGAGCATGCATCAGGAAGTGTTACATCATTTTCAGCCCCCTTTTTGGCATCTGCATTTGGTAGCAGACCAAATTGACAAAGACCATATAGCATAATGTAGTATTTTAATTCCACAGCAGAGAAAGCTATGTAATCTCTGTCAGTAGGTCTAGAGAAAAAAATATTGGTATTGGTTATCAGCCATATAAGTTTTAACATATTGGCGCTGCAGGCGCATCGGATATTGGCCAAACATCCTATATTGTGCATCCCTGTTTATTTGTATTTTAATTGTTTGCTGTCGAAGGGGCCGAGATGGTGCAGGGCAGGGCAGCCGACTCGGAACCCAAAGGTCCTGGGTTCGGTCCCCGGTCATAGCACATCTCGTGGTGCCTCTCCGTATGCTGTTTATGGACTTCATATCTGCCTTAAACACCATGATCCCCCAAACCCTGATGGACAAACTATTCACACTGGGACTAAGCCCCTCCATTTGTAACTGGGTCCTAGACTTCTTAACAAACAGACCACAGTCAGTGAGGATCCACAACTTCTCCTCCTCCACCATAACCCTCAGCACTGGCTCTCCTCAAGGATGTGTGTTGAGCCCTCTCCTGTTCACTCTGCTCACATATGATTGTGCAGCTACCCATCCAGGCTGTCATATTGTAAAGTTTGCAGATGATACAGCGGTGGTGGGATGCATCACAAACAATGATGAGTCCAGCTACAGGCAGGAGGTGGAACACCTGGAGAGCTGGTGCAAAGAGAATAACCTTCACATCAATGTGAAGAAGACAAAGGAGATGATTGTGGACTTCAGAAGGAACAAACACACCCACACCCCACTGAACATAAGTGGATCTGCAGTGGAAGTGGTCTCCAGCTACAAATACTTGGGTGTACACATGAATGATAACCTCAGCTGGAGCAACAACACCACCAGCCTGATCAAGAAAGGTCATCAGAGACTCTACTTCCTCAGACGGCTGAGACGAGCTGGTCTGAGCAGCCCAGTCCTCACCTCCTTCTACAGGTGTGCAGTGGAGAGCATCCTGTGCTCCAGCATCAACGTGTGGCATGGAGGCTGCACAGTTGCAGAAAGAAAAGCTCTGCAGAGAGTGGTGAAGGCTGCACAGAAGTCTGTTGGAGTCAGTCTCCCCACCATCACAGACATTTACACCTCCAGATGCAGGAAGAGGGCCACCTGCATCATGAAGGACCCCACTCACCCAGCACACACTTTTTGCCCCACTCCCCTCAGGAAGGAGGTTGAGGAGCATTAAGTGTAGAACCACTAGACTGAGGAACAGCTTCTACCCTGAGGCTGTTAGACTCATGAATATCTAACCAGAATAATCACTGTGAAATATCACATCATGTTGCTGCTGATCTGTTTCATGTTGCTGCTGATCTGTTTCATGTTGCTGTGTTCATTCGTGCTCATCTGCTCATACAGACTCATGTTCGTGCTGCTGTTTGGAGTAATGTTTTTCTATGATATCAGCACTTAGTGTATTTTTAGTTGGTGTTTTTCTAGTTCATATCTTAGATGTTATTACTGTTTTTCTTTTACTTTTTATTGTTGGATGTAACTGGGACCCTGTGTACATAATCTCGTTTCATCACGTGTACCACATGTGGTGCGAATGACAATAAAAATTATCTGACTGACTCTGAGCAGGGCACCCAATCCCGAATTGCTCCCCCGTTGCCTACATAGCTGCCAACTGCTCTACCTGGGTGTATCCCAGGTGCGATGGGTTAAATGCAGAGAATCAATTTTGTCTTTGTATGGGAACATACAATGACAACACATAGCACTTTATAACTTTATTTTATTTATGAATTTGTCGCTGTGTATCTGTGTGTTCTCATTACTGTACCTGTATTAAGTCAAGTCATAAATTGCTCAACGGGTTTTAATAACTCAGAAAGTAAATATTTGTACGTCTACAACTGATTAACTTTTGAAGACAAACCAATTTAAGGTGGCCACCACAGCTAATTGATATTATTAGTCAATGCAAAATGGTTGCACCCCAGTGAATGTTACAGATTTCCCTCAAGGAACGTTTCATTAGATAAAGAATTCATATACAGTAATTGTTGCTTTTTCACCCAACTGTGGGTAAAATCACTATTACCGGTAGGTTTAATTTTCGCTCACCTAATTGTTGATTTGATCAACAACAAACTTGTCTGCGCTCATCTGGATCTCGTTTGTGGTAAAGGTCAAGAGGGATGTGCAGTCTGATGTGTTTGCATGTGAGAGTGGGGACTACCATCACATCTGTTCTTCACTAGTAGAAAGGAAACCAGGCAGCTCCGCATTGATGACAGCTGTTGGGGTTTATCAGGACAGAAACAGCGGCGAAGGGAAATTTGATGTACTGTGGGCTCCGTTTAGTTTTTTCTGTTTCACAAACTGTTGAATGCAGTGCAGGCTGGTTTTATGTATTCAAATTGTACATACTGTATATGGAAATGTGAAGGAGCCATAATGCAGGCTTCATTTTTGTTTTTGAGAATTTTGAGAGGTTTTGTCTAAGTTGCACTTAATATTGACAAAACATTGTTTCCTGTGTTGTAGCAAGCAACCCAAGCCAAGTTGTCGGACGTTTGTTTGAGCGTGTGCCATAATTTCAACCCAGTTGTCTGCAAATGCACACAGCTTGAAGCACCTTTTGATTAATGCAATTCTATTCCCTTGGTTTCAAAATAATTCATCATTGCTATTTAGCTACAGGAGAAGAACAATAACCTGTGATGGTTTACTGAATGCATTAAAATATATTGTTGCATAAAATTTAATATTTGTTTGACCCTGTGTTCAGGGAAAACATGCATCAGCAAAACAAGAATGAATGGTGTGACTAGATGTAAATACTTTGAATTGCTTATTTGTTTGTTTTTTATATAAGATGGTAGATGACGTTGGGTAAAAAGTTCCATATTGGTGTTGCATGAAGGTGCAGCCATCTAGGACAGGCAACTGTAAAAACAACAATTTGGCACAAAAAATAGCCTTTTTTTAATACTGGGCAAAATTTTTATATGGTAGTAGTCATTCACAACACATACTTTGAACATGACATCTCCTGCGATGTTACATGAGTTTGCCCATTTCAAGATTTCGCCAAAATGGCTACAGTTCAATATAAGATGCTCCTAGCCTAAAATAGTTGATAAAGGTTTTATTAATCTGCAATAAATTAATTTTATTGTATGTTTTGGTTCAAAGTTTTGTTGGTTGAGCAGACCAACCAACAAAACAAAAGTTCGATAGTAAATCTAGATTTGTTTTCTTGCATCGTATTGCATTGATTTCCATTGTGTTGAATCAAACTTGTTCTGTGATTCATTTGGTTTCTGCTGTCCATGTGTCTTTAATAACCATAATTTCTGGACCATAAGCCACTACTTTTTTCACACACTTTCAACACAGCGGCTGATAGAATGCTGCAGCAAATTATTATTATTATTATTATTTTTTGACGGGCTTACGAGCTTCATGCCGCCAAAACATTTAGCCTCATAACACCTGGGCACTCAAACGCCTGCCCAATACAGGTCTATCTTGGGGGGTAGGACCTTGTGACTCAATGAGACTTGCTGTATAAATAAAGTAAAACAACAAAATGTGTACCGGTATGTATAAACATACACAAGCTCATAGGTGTATTGCACAGGAGGAAGATGAAGATGGAAATCAATGACTTCCTGGTAGGCTTCTGTATTATTATTTTTTTAACCAGCCATCTGGTGGTGATTGGGTTAAATGCAGAGTCAAATTTCGTCTTGTATGGAAACATACACAGATGACAAAAATGTGACATTATTATTATTATCAGTGCTGGGCAGCGCTAATCCAAAAATTAGTTCTGCTACTGTATTTCTAAAGCACTTATTGATTTATTTAGGTCCACAATTTCAAAAGCACTTATGCATTACCAATGCTAGCGGACGCTAATGCTAACACGCTAACTGCCATTTTGAAGAGTTTAAGTATCTCGGGGTCTTGTTCACGAATGAGGGAAAACTGGAGCGTGAGATCGATAGGCGGATAGGTGCAGCATCCGCAGTGAAGCGGGCGCTGTACCGGTCTGTCGTGGTGAAGAGAGAGCTGAGTCGAAAGGCAAAGCTCTCAATTTACCGATCGATCTACGTTCCCACCCTCATCTATGGTCATGAGCTTTGGGTTGTGACCGAAAGAACGAGATCTCGGATACAAGCGGCTGAAATGAGTTTTCTCCGCAGGGTGTCTGGACTCTCCCTTAGAGATAGGGTGAGAAGCTCAGTCATCCGGGAGGGACTCGGAGTAGAGCCGCTGCTTCTCCACATCGAGAGGAGCCAGTTGAGGTGGCTCGGGCATCTGGTTAGGATGCCTCCTGGACGCCTCCCTGGGGAGGTGTTCCGGGCATGTCCCACCGGGAGGAGGCCCAGAGGAAGACCCAGGACACGCTGGAGGGACTATGTTTCTCGGCTGGCCTGGGAACGCCTTGGGATTCCCCCAGAGGAGCTGCTCCAAGTGGCTGGGGAGAGGGAAGTCTGGGCCTCCCTACTTAGGCTGCTACCCCCGCGACCCGACCCCGGATAAGCGGACGAAAATGGATGGATGGATGGATAGCGCAAATCCGCGTATGAATTATAAAAGTTAGTTAATCCGCTGTAAAGCTAACAGATTATTTAGCTACGCTATAAGCGGATTAGCGCATTAGCGCTTCCTAGCGGTCGGATGCCCACCACTGATTATTATTATTATATTATAGGCACTGC